>JARFOD010074147.1:0-21238 GCA_031763545.1 Mopalia muscosa
CATTGCCGGAGCCACAATATGTGACTCGCTCATATACTTGATGGTCCAAAGGCGGACTCGAACCGTGAATGGTAAATTGAAGCATGTTTGGTTCAGGAAGTGCACTCGCTACCACTGAGCCACGGCTGCGGGCCAAATATTCCAATAACAGCCACAGCTAGCAATCAAATAGGAATTCCACGACTTCACTTACCCACAGCAGTTTTTTAGAAAATTTTTCGAAGTTCCTATCCCAAATTCTTCAGACCATTATCAGGGTTCTGAATCTGCTTTTAACTTGATTTTAACAGGAATTTATGAAAAATAATAATATATTGACATTAATCTGGGGTTGAAATAGTTTGGGCGCCCATACATTTTCCATAACTAAAATGGTTCTGGATACTTCTCTGTTACCAAATACGGTTTTCCCAGAATTCCGGACCAGGCTTAAATTCATTCAACCTCCTGTTTACAAAGTCCTACCCTTCATAAAGAAGAAACATATCAAACCAGACGTTTAAATTCAAACTCGTCCAAAATTTGACTAATTCCCTTTAGTTGTGACAACAAATCCATACAGCTATGGTTTAGAAGACATGTTCTGTATAATTTTGAAACAGTTCCATTTTCACACCTCACTTCCATGGAAGTTTGTTGACCCAAATATTACATTTTTGATATACATGTAAGTACTGATACAAGCCATCTACACAAACAATGGCTACTTACATGTACATTCTCAGATACATTATTATTTTATGTACAAAATCAAAACAACTATTTACAACAAAATCATCTTCAGTCAATTTGAAACATGTATCACAAAGAAATTAAAAAACACACGCATATTAGACGCTACTAATAATGCTGTTTGATAAAAACAATAGAAAGCAAAAAATATTGAATCTTAATTAAAAATATTTAATCTAACTTTTAAAAAATTTAAAATATCTATAGAGTGATATTAATGTTTCAAATTGATTGCATCATAAAATTACATTTTAATTGGACCTTTAATAAGTCAATTTTGTAGATAATTAATATCATTCTGTCAAAAAAACCTCACAATTATTTACATAAATAATGAAAATTCATTTTATTTTAAATTTAAAAAAAAAAAAAAAAAAAAATTATTAAAACAAAGTTTTCCCTTAAAGTCTAATTGGGAACTTTAGATGGCATAAAAATCATATTATTACAACAAAACGTGGACAGAAAAAGACATACAGGTAAATAAATTTTAACATGACTATATATATATATATATATATATACAGGTGTAAAAACAGTTCTCTCCATAAAACCACACAATTATCTATATGTTTAATATCGAATACACCATGTCCTTATGATATTTTGAATGTAGAGAAAGTAAATTTGCTTCGCTCCACCCAGATCTCTGTCTATCCCTAAGATACATGCATATATACATACTATATTGACAACATGTATCATCAACGATTGATTGTTGTTTAAAGCCATGCTCAGGTGTACATGTGTATTTCACACTTCCACAATCACACAACAATCTGTTTAAATCGATATAGAATAATAATGTTTTTGTACAGCTATACTCACATTAATTAAATTACAAGAATTGGAACACATGACAGTTGCAAGTTGTAATGAGAATAATGTTGCAGATAGTGTAGATAGAACGAGAGTGGGATTAGAACGAGAGTGGGATTAGAACGAGAGAGGGATTAGAACGAGAGTGGGATTAGCATGAGAGTGTGAATAGAGCTACAGTGTGGATAGAAATAGAGTGTAGATAGAATGAGAGAGGGGTTAGAATGAGAGTATGGATAGAATGAGATTGTAAATAGAACAAGAGTGTGGATAGATCAAGAGTGTGGATAGAATGAGTGTGGATAGAGCTACAGTGCGGATAGAACAAGAGTGTGGACAGAATAAAAGTGTTGATAGAATGAGAGTGGAAAGAACAAGAGTATGGATAGATCAAAAGAGTGGATAGAACAAGAGAGTGGATAGAATGAGAGAGTGGATAGAACGAGAGAGTGGATAGAACGAGAGAGTGGATAGAACAAGAGAGTGGATAGAACGAGAGTGGATAGAACGAGATAGTGGATAAAACGAGAGAGTGGATAGAACGAGAGAGTGGATAAAACAAGAGAGTGAATAGAACGAGAGAGTGGATAAAACAAGAGAGTGGATAAAACAAAAGAGTGGATAGAATGAGAGAGTAGATAAAACAAGAGAGTGGATAGAACAAGTGAGTGGATAGAACAAGTCAGTGGATAGAACAAAAGTGTGGATAGAATGAAAGTCTTGGTGTTGCAAAGACATTTGAGTGTTCTTCCTTTACTTGTTTAGAGAATTGATTATTGTGGTTGGATAAGTAGAGTTGCCATGGCAGTAGGGTGGGGCTGGGTAAGACATCAGAGGAAGGAGAGGGGGTGAAGTAAATAAAGTAGGGGAAGGGTATAGCAGGTATGTAGGAGTGGGGGATTGGAAGAGTGGGTGGGAGGTAATAAAATGGTTGGGAAGTGGTTTGGATGGTAAAATGGCAGTGAAGAGGTGAGATACAGTAGTTCAAGGCCCTCTGGATGAAAAAATTGTTTGTTTGATTGGTGTTTAACATTGTACTCAAGGATATTTCACTTATATGACGACCTATGAATGAAAAGAGTACTGATAAAGGTTAGAGTTGAAAGAGTTGGGGGGGGGGGGGGGGGGGGCACTTAACAGCGACAGGTAAGAACAATCACAGGACATAAGCAATAAAATACCTTGATACTACTGTTAACGAATACACAATCACACCCGGATCACTTTACTCCCAAGAAGCTTTGGGGCGATTATTTCTAAATTTATTATTTCAATTCAGTTTGGCAAATGGACTAAAATCAGGGACTGCCTAATTTTATGGAAAAGTAAACTGCAAATTGGACCAGTTTGACATTTAGGTAAAGCATTTTAAAAACATCTCCTTCCCTTTTTGGGAGGCCGAGGACATGTGTAAAACAACAAATAAAAATGTAATAAAAATGCTAAAAATGTTTGATATGTTGAAACCCGGAGAATATATACCTTATACATGACACATGTATTGAGACAAACATATGTGTAAACTTTTTACTATGAAAATTAACATTTTCTAAGTCAAAATGGCTGCTTAGAAATCAATAACATACATGTTATACTCAAAATATTTAAAATGTCTGTCAAAAAAAGCTGCAACATTTAGTAAAAAGCAACTGGAACTATAAGTCAAAATGTAAGAAATTATCAGTCAAACAGTGGGGACTTTCAAGTTTGAGTAAAATCTAGTTAGTAAAAACGTTGAAACAATAAGTCAAAATAAAGCAGAACACGCATTAAAAGGTCTGAGCATCAAAACATAAAGGTATCGTAATATATCGTAATATATCAGCATATAACCGGGTAAAAGGTACATGGTACGCAATCTCATGACAAGCAAATTAAATCAGCAGCAATTATATATGAATAAAATCTAAGTATAAACTAAACATTACATACATGTATATTGACAATATATATTAGTCAGAGGCAGATTATTAGATATCCACATTCCCAGGTCATAGTTGTTAATACAGTACAGAGCAGAAATAACCTGCTGATGTACACAACATGGATGCAAATTTGAGTTGTGATAGAGAATTATGTTCAAGGCCGAAATTTTATTTTAGATGGATATGAATATATGCTGTCAAAAATGTTACTGACTGGATCTATTATCTACATATCTGAATGTTGGGTTTTTGAATTTCAGGTCTCTGACTTTTAGGTCTCAGAATTTTAGGTCTCTGAATTAAATGTCTCTGAATTTCAGGTCTCTAGATTTCAGGTATCTGAATTTCAGGTATCTGAATTTCAGGTATCTGAATTTCGGGCTCTTTTACATGTGGGTTATTACTGCGCTGTACTGTATATATCCAACACTGTCCACCAATTTATCATGTTAATAACATGAGTAATGGATGGACAGACAGACAGACAGACAGACAGATAAATGGATAACATTTCATCCTCCGTACCAAAAAAACAAAAAAAGAGACAAGTATTCATTTACCCGTTATAAAAGCTCATGAAGCTGGGACAAATTTTGAGAAAACAATAAAAATTGGGACAAAGGAGATTAAATGAAAAAAAAATTTATTAGGCAAGGACAAAAGCTTGGGAGTTATTCCAGCATGAGTCATGAAAATCATATATACAAAATCATAAAAGTAAAATTAATCAATTATGCAAAATGTTTGTAACAATGAATATTAAAAGGAAGGTTGCCTGACCCCATAAAATGCTGCTGATCACATATCCACTAACCTTGAAATTCAATTATTTTGAATAATGTTAGAGTCAACAGGTTTTAACCAGACTGTGCTAAGTACAAGGTGAAGTCATTACGTTTAATTGATATTTACAGTTCTAAATTCCACCTCTACATTTACAAGTACCATAACATGGAAAGTATTGATACTGGAGAGAATAGGGTTAGCCAGTGTTAAAGAAGGGAGATAAATCTGTTTCTCAAGTAACTGGCAGCGCCCTCTATGTCATTGACTAACATGTAATTCAACTGAATACTCACACAAGGCTGTTTGTTGTTGGTCAATGAGATAGATGCCTCTTCCTTTTATATTTGTTTGTTTGTTTGTTTGATTGGTGTTAAACGTCGTAGTCAAGGGTATTTCACTTATATGACGACGGACATAAATACAGAACATCACAAACAAATCTGCTTCCCGTTACCCTTTAGTTCTTCAAACACCAGGGCAACAGAAAGCAGCCTTTTTTCTCGCCTCTTACAATCGACCAAGGAAGCCGAGGGAGTATTCTGCAGGGCCATGGCCCACCCGCTCTCTCATGGGTCTCCTGTTATATTAGTAACAGATTTTGTTCTCGTTTTAGCCACTGACAGTCCAGCATCAAAGAATGTGGATTAGAGCTCATGGGATGCAATATTCGTTTTTCTTTTTGTCATTGGGGTTTCATGTCACACTCAAGGGTATTTCACTTACATGTATTTGACAACTTACTCTAATAAGGTGGAAAGTGAAAGAAAACCATAAAAAAATCCTTGTAATAGTGAGTCACTGCTGAAGATTACAGGGTGGTTTCTATCAGGTTTCTTCCATATTTTGACCCATTTCTCCCAATTAAAAGTGTCCAATGTATGAAATATGATTGAATATGGTATTAAACAACAAGGTAAAATGAACCAAGATTTAATCCACTAAAGTTAACAATTGGATGACTTGATCTACGAGGTCCCAATAAACGGTCTACGTACTGCAGGTGGATTCACATGTGTTCGCAGAGTTAGTAATAATCAACAGTCGTCTGCTCATGAAACATGTTAGAGATGAATGAGTAAACATAAACCATTACCAGACGACACACTTCTTGCTGGGATTCATAGGGCTGTCCACGGGACACTTGAAATGTTTGGCGAACTCCTGGGAGTTTGATAAGGTACCGATTACCCTGTCAATAAAAACCAAATACTTCCATTACTTTACATCAGTACATAACTGTAACAGTTCTCAAAGATTGACTGATTGATTGGTTGATTTATTGATGTTTTAAGCTGTGCTTGATTGAAGCTATTTTACTTATCTGACCTTAGTGTATTGCAACAATAATTGACACTAGCACATCAGGATGTGAACATTTCCATAAAGTAGAGCAGTTTGTTTAGAGAGTAGCAATACTGCCTTTACTTAGCACTATGGTTGTTTGATTGATTGAATGATTGATTGATGTTTTTAGCCGTACTTGAAGCTATTTCACTTATTTGATAGTGGTGTATTCCAACAATAATTGACACTAACACAACCAAGATGTTAAGCATTTCCATAATGTTGGAAAGTTAATTTTTCTCCAGTGCTGAGTAAAGACAGCATTGCAAATAAGCTGCCATTAGTCAAAGAGCAATTGACATCAGTAGATAACAGGAACAGTTCTCAAAGATTAATTTATTGGTGTTTTATGATTTGCTTGAAGCTATTTCACTTATTTGACAGACAGTGACGTATTCCAAAAATAATTGGCGCTAACACAACTGAGATGTGAAGTGTTTCCGTAATGTTGGAAAGTTTATTCTCTTCCAGTGCGAAGTAAAGACAGCATTGCTACTCTTCAAACAAACTGCCCTTAGCCAGAGGGCCTGTTAAATATAACATACCTGAATTATGCTATATTGCATTAATTATCACACACCCGTATTATGGTGGACTGTGCTAATTATCACACACCTGTAGTTCAGTGGACTGTTACTTATAACATACCTGAATTTTAGTGGACTGTTAATTATAACATACCTGAATTTTGGTGGACTGTTAATTATAACATACCTGAATTTTGGTGGACTATGGGGATCATTGAGAAGCTCTAAATGTGACATTTCTTCTGTTGAGGATTCACACCACACCTGTTAGAGTAAAAAAAGGTAAGTAATTACATATATACATTTACACAAACTGTTACATTCATGAATATTAATCTAACATAAAATCTTTGTGTAGGGAGTTAAATATGAGCACTTAACACACTCAAGCTTATTTCACTTTAATATGGTAAAAAGTGTGTGGCCTTACCTGAGCAAATCCGAGGAAGAAGAGTTGTTCGTTGGTTAAGTTCAAAGATGGTAAGGTCTTCTCTCGGCCATGAGCCTTTGTCCAGGTTCCATAGGCCTACATACAAAAATTACATTGATAAGATCAAAAATATAGTTGGATTGGGGTTAAATGCTATAATCAAAGGTATTTTTCACTTATATGACGAAGGACTGTCCACTTCACACTGTTCCTTGCTTAAAATGACTTGAGAGGAAATTGTAAACACCACCCCCACGATTGCAGGAGCCACGTCATGTGACAGGTAGATTTGAATACATGGATGATACATCCAAGTAGGATTATTAAGCAGACACTAAAGCCCCAGACTAAATACGTAATATATATTAAACATAATATGGAAATTTTTTTTAGCCACATTTGACTAAATTACCCTATAACTTTTATAAGTTGGGACACTCTAATTTTGGGACCCCCTGTGGTAAAGCCTATTTCTCTGTCCCAACTGCTAGAAGTTATAAGGTACTTACACTATTACATTTAATATCAATGCTAACAGGAAAAATCTTATCTTGATATATTAAAAAACTTCTGATAAGATTGTTATTATTGCGCAGGTCTAGGCAGGCTAAGTTATATTCAAGTATGTTTTTATTGTAGAGAAGGAAATGTTTTCTGACACTAGCACAACCAAGATGTGAAGCGTTTTCATAATGTTGGAGGTTAATTTTTCTCCAGTGCTAAGAGCAAACAGCACTGCTACTCTCCAAACAAATCGCCTTTAACCAGAGGGCCTCAATGATATAAAACATGCCAATTCAAGCCCTATGTTAACCTTTGGCCTGTAGACCAGCAAAACGAAGAAGGCACCCTACAGCCCCTTGCTTTATGGGACAGAAGCCTTTAATTGGTAAACTTACATGGAAGGCTGCCTTCAGTCCACCATTGTCCGCTATGTTCTCACCGAGGGTCAACTTTCCATTCACCTGAAAAAGTTGTCTAATATTTTAAACTCTTTTCCAAAATGAGATATTTTCTCTTTCCACAGAATAATTTAAGTAAAAACATCTCAAATTCAGTGATATGTGTGTTGGTTTAGTAAGGCAGACCTGCCGATACTAAAATGAAATTATGTGTAAGAAATTTGTTGTTTAGAAGTATTTTCTTATGACTTTGTGTATTTTTTTTGTTACAGCATAGCACAGAATAGTAAATTTTATGCGTATTTTGATGGCCTAGTGGTGTATTTAACATAAATTATGTCCACAAAATACTCCAGAATACACCAAGTAGGCAAGTCTGGTATGCGGAGAAATAAAATGTGTGCTGAATAAGAGATTTATGTTTATGTCTTCAGTCAGTTTGGACAACTAGTTTAACAATGGGGTTGGCCAGTGGCCAAAAAAGGAGATAAATGTGTTTCTCATATAATTTAAATTGCCACCTATCATTAACATTATAATTTCATGGAGCTAGTCAGTGGTCAAAACGAGAGATAAATATGTATCCATATGACCGAAATGTCACTTTTACCATTTACTAACAATAGCATGGTATGAATATGCAATTAAATTGAATGGTTAGTAAATGACATTTTTTGTTTGTTTGATTCGGGTTTAACATTGTACTCAAGGGTATTTCACTTATATGATGACGGATTGTCCACTTCACACTGTACACAGCCTTATTACGGTGGAAAAACAGGAGGAAACTTGATAAAAACCATCTATGCGATTAGCGGAGCCACAATATGTGACCCACTCATATACCTGATGGTCGATAGGCCAACTCTATCCGGTGAACGGTAAATCAAGCCGAGGACAGCTTTCAAAAGGAGTGAGATACTCACAATCTGGTTTGGATGGACCATTGGAGTTTGGGTCATTTGTCCTCCATTGAGATCCTGTTTAACTTTGGACTCGAGAACCTTTGTGAGCTGGGCCACAATTCTCTCCTGGGCTCCGATCTTCTTCTCGTTACACTGACTTAAAGCACTTAATGACCCCTTAAACATACTGATGGCCGTGTCCAGTTTATTTTGGTTACAGGCTACACTGCCCAAACCTTCTAATACCTGCCACTGGGAATGATAATCCTCTGAAAAATGTCAAATATACAGATATTTCTTTTACATTTCACTATAAAATTTTCCTATTGGATTCAAGGTCATAGTCCGCTATTTCACCTATTTATACCAACATCTTAACTACTACTTACAGTGCTTTACTCACATGTAAATACAACTGAAACCCGTCCCTTTATACCTGTGCTTGGACAGGAACTATTAGAAGGTGTAATATCAGAACATTTAGCAATCGGTATATTGTGGCATCAAATGTAACTTTATTATGATTTTAGCAACTCTTTAATACCTGTGTCTTTAGCAGCTTGAAGGGCATGTTGAAATGATAAGGTTGCATTCTCCAACATTCCCAGATGACAATAAGCAAAAGCCAGATTGGAAAAGCACTGTCCTTGACACAATCTATTTTTCAATTTTGCTGAAAATATCAAAGAAATATTTATTTTTAATATAAGACAAAATAGGTGTAGAAGAAGTGCGAAACATTCCTTGGGAACAAATTCTATGATGCTGTTTGGTCATTACATAACATATGTGAAGAAAACTGTTTATATACATATAAAGATGTTTCTTAATTTTGTGGTTGAACATGGAGGTTTATGATTAAATATGATTAAAACTTACCATTTGTAAAGTAACCAGATTCGTTATTAAAATAACATAATCAAATTTACCATATTTTGTTACAGCTTCCTCGTGTAGACTAACAGATCTGTGATATTCTCCAAGAAAATTATAAATGGCCCCTAAGTTCTGTATAAGGACAGCCTCTTGTTTCTCGTCTCCTCCAGGTCTACGTGATGCCGGTAACCCAAGAGAAAAACATGTCTCTGCTTTATTATACTGACGACATTGAATAAATATCAGACCCAGATCATTGTAGATGAATTCTGCATAAAGGAAGAAAAAAAATACACATCAAACTGAACACAGCCATCGGTATTTAATTAGTACACAATCTTTTCAATTTATAAAACATCCAAAAAGTTAATACATAACAAGGCTTATTATCAAAATAAAACTAGGAACTATACTTATTAATGGGAAAAACTTTAAATGCTGATGTAGGCCCTTGCAGTTGAAGAGAATGGACAGGACAGGAACTCCCCATGGTTATGCAAACTTAATTTAGGAGGACTGATTTACATGTCCCCCAAATTGTTTGCAGTCTTTGTCTAAATTTGTACTTTGCCACTGATTTTGTCATTCGCTGTTCAATAATTATTATATTTTGAAGTAATTTTGCTTTTTTTTTTTCCACAAAAGCACATTTATGTATTGAAAAATCAGCAAACTAGAGGAAAATATAAATGTTAGGTGACCTCTCAAAATTTTAGAGGACCAATTTTAAGGTTATGCCGGAAAGAAATACAGCACAGGCCTGTTAATGTGGTTGATATTAATTTAATCCTTGTAAAGGAGTAAAATCAATTTTATCCTCTTAAAAGAAGTCGATTTTTGGTTTGTCTTTTTACCACAACCTATATCTGATTACTAAAAAATTTATATTTAGATTTGAATATATATGGATGTCTGCTTTCTTACCCATTAAAGTTCCATCATGAATTTGTGAACACCTTTCCAAGCATTCATCTGCTAACAATGTGGCCTCCTCTGTTTTGAAATCATTGTACAGATGGTAAGCTTCTTCACATTTAGATGATATTTGTTTCTGGGTGTTTCCACTAATCTCATAACTCCTGGCAGCTTGCTTGTAAGATTCGGCTGCCTGTCTGTGTTTGTTAATTTTTGAATAAACATATCCTAACTTAACACAAGCATCAGCATGCATATTCCAGTCTTTGGTTTTCTCAAAACATTCTCTAGACAAGTCAAAATATCTAATGGCTTCATCCGTGTTAAGACATTCATGCGCCAGTCCAAAATTAAAATAGAGGTCCCCGCTTGAATCCTTCTCACTAGAATCATTTGGAGGTTCAGCTAACTTTAATATTTCCAAACCTTTCTCTGCATACTTCAAACCTATGTACACAGCCCCTAGATTTAACGCACATGTCCTCTCAGTCTTGGGGTCTTTGATACCTTTAGATAACTCATACGCCTGGTCAAATATGTGAAGTGCTTTGTGCAATTTCTTGTTTTTTGTCAACTCTGTGGCAAGTTTAGTGAGATTTCCTATCTCGATTAAAGACTTGTTTTGGAATTTCATGGTTTCCATGGTGATGTGCGGCCTTAATGTGACACTTTACATGGTCCAATTCACGGTCAGAGTTAAGAGGGTTTTTCTTTTCCTACAAATGATGAAAACACTTTAAAAAGTTAGAAATTTGACCATGGTAGGGTTTTGACCATGGTTGTGACTCACTCAAATACTGGAGGGTCGACAGATATACTCAATCCTGTGAACGGTCATCAAAGTAGGCTCAGAATGCCCACTCGCTAACCACTAAACCACGGCCTCGGGCCTTAAGATAAAGTAAACTTATTTCTGATAAAGTTGTATGATTAAGGATACTCTAGCCCCCTACAGAGTGTTTTTACGTTTCGCTGTTTTACTTCTAAACTACTGTGAATTTAACAACACATGTATATATAATCTGAATCGTCTTTTTCTTCTGAACAATAATAAGTAAATTATTTTTTTCTAAAGCTTACAGAAAAAAATATTTTGCATAAAAAGTACATTTTTGATACCTCTTTTTTAAATTGCTACTTATTTTACACTATTTACGTCATCTGTTCAATCTTAAATCAACATATAATACATTATGTGAACCCCAAAACGGTCATTCAGTTTTTTCCTATTTGTCTTAGTTTTCTTGCAATATTGGGTTAAAGGTCAAAAATCCCAAAAATGAGTCAAAATAGTGAAATTTCAACTTCTTATAACTTTATCTAAGAAACGAAAAAAGATATTAAAAATCTGAATGACCGTTTTTTAGTTTTATATGTTAAGATGAAGTGTGCAAAAAATCAGCTCTGTAGGTATAAAAACAGCTGAGGAGTAGGCATTTTCCCAAGTACGGTACACTGGAAAATGAAAGCAGAGAAAATGGGTAAAATGTATTTCTGATCTATTGTACGACAGTTTGGCCTCTTTCATGGTCAATTCTTTGAAGTAATTCAATCTAGTTTTTTCACAATTTGTTTATAATATGGAATTGAGTCATTCTAGGTATTTTCGCAAATAATTATGCATAGATGTTGTGAAATTTACCCGTTATCCTATCAAATTGACAATAGCTGACCATGTCAAATGCTAGCTGAATTCCATTCAAGCTGTGATCAATCTCTGAACAGGCTAACACCAATCCACCACATGCAGTGTCAGTGAATAAGTGCTCAATATACAATATACAATACACAGAAACCGTTGATACACACGTTTCTACAAGTTTAACCATATTTTGTGACCATTTTGGGATAAACCCACACCATCATGATCTTCCCAGGAAGTCATGTGAGGGAGCTTAACTCACTCACCACACTCACAAAAAAAAAATAAAATAAATTCAGATGCTTTACAATGGGCAACTGTGTTATTCCAGTAAAAATAAAAAGTGACCAAATATTTAATTGACGGATAATTACATTCGTTAGCCAGGCGATGAGTCCATGCAATTACTGGTGTAGCTATACTGACTGACTGTTCTTACAAGTGTAAAACAATTCCCCCCAACACTACAAATAAATTAAATAAACAAACGAACAAACTAGCACCATAAATGAAATCCAACAACTTTTGCTTACAATACCCCCTTTTCACCGCCCAAGTTCAAGAATAATATGGCATTTGTACAGCCTTGGTAGTCTTTTAACAATCAACAAACAAAAAAGGAGTTACAATAATACAGGCTTATTTTACAATTTTAAGTAAGGCTTCCGTACACAGCTTGTGCAATCATTGTTTGGTTTGTTTGCTTTAAACGTCATACTTATATATTATTTCACTCAAATGATGGCATGCCAACCCAATGGGTGAAATAAATCACCCACAACGAACAAAGACAAGACAGCACAAAATAGTGTGTAATACAGATAAATCACAGGCAGATCAGTTTCATGTTTCCTCTTAGATCACAAGGGCAAGAGGGAGATCACATTCAACTTCCCCTTTGTACAATCATAGAAACAAACATAATTAACATACATCATGTTAATTTAGCCTGTTCATTACACAATTTATCAATACTTATACAGAACAAAATGGACTAAAAAAATAATATAAAAAAGACTACAAATTTAACTACATTTATTTAAAAAAAATAATCAAGTAAATAGAACTAGTTAAATTGACTTGACAAATGTATTTCAATAAATGTTAGTGTAATGATAGCACTAGGACATTTGAACAATATGGTATCTCAATTAGGTCAAGTTCTTGATAAATCTTCTATCCATACCTCATAGAATAATGAATACAATTTAATTCCTACCATATTTTACATGTAAGTACATGTATCACAGTATCACATAACACAAAATCACAAAGATTGATAAATAATTTTGATCATACAGAAAAAAATAAAATCAATTTACAGAGTACAGAGTTAATTTATTCTGACATATTCATATACCAAACAACCTCATCAACCTGATAAAACTGGCATGGAAATTCACAATTTGTTTGATTAGGGTTTTACACCACACCTAAAATGATTTCCCGCATATGGTGGTGTGCCAGCAGCCAGCCCATTGGGGTAAGGAAACCAAGGTAGACGTCACTGGTATTAAACATAAAATGTGAATCATAAGATGCAGTTCAAAGAAAACACAAATAGATTGACTTCTTGTTCACTTGTTGCTTATATATGGAAGCAATAGGGGCGGTTACAGGGCATTCTCTTAAACCTTCAGCTCATAGATTTGAATTTGTTTGATTTGGGTTTAAACTCGAGAGTATTTCACTTATATGACAACGGATTGTCCACTTCAAACTGTTTTTCGCTTAAATATGATGGAAAACCAATAAAAAAACTTGTAAAAACCATCCCCACGATTTTCGGAGCCACACCGTGTGACTCATTCATTTCTGGTGGGTGATAGGTGGACTTGAATGTGGATGGTACATTGAAGAAGGATCAGTGGGCAGACACTCTAACCACTAAGCCACGGTCATGGGCCCATAGATTTAAGATCAGTTACAATAATCAGCACTGTGGACCTGTTCAATTTATGAGAGCTGTTGACTGTTTTTAACTACTGATCCATCTAATCGGTAGATGGCTCAGCAAAATTCAACCCTTCGCCACAACACACAAGAACAAGTCCTTGCTATAAAGGTTATAACCCTGTGATGGAAAATCAGAATGAAGATTAAATTATAAAAGAATCATCCATGGCCATGGATTCCAAGTATGTGAGGTACAATGAATTCAAATGTGAAATTGTCATGCCAAAAAGAGAACTTGCAACAGTATTTTTGGCAAAAGTTTAAAATATAATATGTTGAAAATACCAATGGAATTAATTTAAAATGCTACAAAAGGTATATACATGTAATTTATACAAAAATACAAGTAGCTTAAAACACCGGAATTCTGTCTCTTCTAGTGAAGGTCAAATCATCATCCAAGGTCAACAAAATCTGAAACAAAAGAGTACCGGTATAATATACATTTTAAAACAAAGAATTTCAGAGAAAAAACCCAGAAGATTTTCAACAGATGACTGTTAAAGCAAAAAATATGGTGTTTAACACCATTGTCAGGGGTTATTTCACTTAGATGAATGCAGTGTCACACAGACACTAACTGTTGACTTAGTGTTAGCCTTTGGACCTGCAGTCTCCAAGGCAACAGAAAGTTACATGTAGCTCCAACCACCTGCTTGGCTCCTAGGTGACAAGTTCAACTTACCATAAAAGAGAAGAACAAGCTCATTGCTGAGAGGAAATGCCAGACATCATGGTAATCAAAGAAATTCATCAGGAAACATGGTCTGTTCAGCTCCCTTGATTTAGCTGGTGATAACTGTATAAAATAGAACAATACTCACAGTACAATATAAACAATAACATTCCGTGAACAGGATTAACACAAAATCAACTAAGAAAAGGAAAATCAAAGCTGTAAATAACTGTATACAATACATAACGTTAACAACATAAACAATTAAACATAGCCATTTAGTAAACAACATTAACACAAAAATCAATTCCCAATGAATAATAACTCTTAGTTGACAAACTAAAATCTTTTAGTCTAAAAAACTAGTAATTGATTACTAGTTTCTCAGGCAATTAGTTTTGAAATAATGGAGAGGGCGGGAGGCTATTATTTTAATTTTTATATAAAAAATTTCAGAGGAGGCTTTGTTTTTATTCTATAATTATGCATTTTTTCTTTATGATGCATGTTAAGGGAGATAACTCTACTTGTTTTAGCTTTGACATTTGAACTGAGCTATCTTCCTTTAATCTTTAAACATGAAACCGAAAAGTCACCAAATGTGTCACAAATTATCAATATCGAATGATTTAAAGCAAAAGTCTTTTTTTAACTACTTTGGGAGATATTTTATTTAGAATAAAACATATTATTAGCTTACTCATAAATACATTTTATTGAAAGCCAAATTTCACAGTGCAGGCAATAGGCCTACCAGTTTCCGGTTCCTAAGAAACACGTTTTTTTAAAAATTGCCACAAGAAAATTTTAGGTGGGGGGTTTTGACGTGATGCGGCGGTGCCTGAGAAACTGTTGATTAATTTTTTATGGCCTTAGTCATATGAGGTTACTCATGTCAATTTAATTGTTTAAATGCTATTCAAAACCACCACTTAAAACATATTAATTACCCGGTAATCTAAAACATTGAGGCCACCTAAAGGAAATAAGAATTCTAAAAATTTCATACATATATGTGTTCACATTTTTATCATTCATTCCTTTCTTGCTTAGTCAATGCACATGTTATTAAAGATAACATACATGTTCTTTCTAAAGTTAAGACTGGCATCTTGAACTTGCACCCATTGGTCACACAAAACATATTCAAACATCACATACCAGTATTACAACATTTCAAAATTGTCAAATTTTGAGGAAAACTTACATTCCATGATGTGAGGTTATGAACAAAAAACCAGATTGCGAATCCCATCAAAATGATCGACAAGAAGATAAACATCATTGGAAGGAACAGAATCTTCTCCTTACTCCATAACTGAAAATGAGAGACAAACAATTGTAATAATATTATCATAATATCTACACACTGAGTGTTCAGTGTTCGTTCACTGATAATTAAACACAGAATGGCCAAGCTTGAAACATTATTTGAATAGGATCTTTTGTTTGATTGATTGGTGTTTTGTACCATGCTAAAGGGTATTTCACTTATATGAAAGTTGTGTATTCCAACAATAATTGACACTAGCATGACCAAAGATGTGAAGGGTTTTCACAATGTCGGAAAGTTAATCTTTCTCCAGTGCTAAGTAGAGACAGAATTGTTACTCTCCAAACAAACTGTTCTCCTCTGAAGAGGAAAGGTTTTAAACTAAGTCTATGTCATTCAGAAGATACATGTGAGTTAAATATTATACTGTTCACCAAAAGCATATTTTTAAAGAATGTGTTCACTTATAACCTGAACCAAGTCTGTGCTGTTCTCCCCATAGTTATGCAATCTTAATTTAGGAGGAGCGATTTATAGGTTTTTCAAATTGTTTGCAGTCTTTGTCTTATTTTACATTATGGGGAAAATATAGACCCAAAGGCTGTTATCCCGAGTTACTGTATGTAGGTCAACTATTTTCCATGTGAAAAACAACCAGTTTATGAACAACTACTTACTTTCATTAAAATGTAAAAGCTCACGTAAAGCATCAAATTCATAATGAGGATAGCAACTAAATAGGATGCAAAATCTTCTGGTTTTGTCACAACACCATAAATAGCACTGAAAAATCAATAATCAAGACATTATGATACATGTAGAAAGGTGGCATATACATAGTCTGTATTTTATAAACATACCAACAGAATCTTACATTTATGTTCCTACACTGTTGTGGATTAAAAAATTCTCAAATTAAATTGACCAACCCAGTCAACACTTATGTGATGAATCAGAACAGTAATGTTCATCTACAGATCTAGAAGTCCAAGAAGGTAAGATGAATCATGTGAAGTTGTTTGCTTCCTGTTTATTGACAAGCTAAATGAGATAAAGATCTATTAGATACTTGTCTCTAGTTTATCTAGAACATGAGCTGATTCATCAATTTAAATCTATTTGCTTTTTTGACATATAACAGTTAAATAATGTTTTATTCAACCATCCAAATGTAACATCATGGAAAGATTTAAAGACAACGTTAAAGGCAACGAGTTAGCAGTTACTCATCACAACTTATTTTACTGGCCTGAATAAAAATCCTTATCTGTGAAGGAAATTTATGATTTTTTGTCAATTTAATTTACTTGGGGTTATAAGCGTCATTTAAACCAAAAATGGTCGCCTTCACCTTCAGTGTGTCATCAATAGATTTAATTGTTTATTGGTTGGCACAGACTTAGTGAACCTTATATCAGCATCACAATAGAGACATTTTAATAACAATTACAAATCATCAGTGTAAAATCAGACTGTTTTTTTGTCCCTGAAATCTGACAATGTTGCCATGTCCTGTTAACTATTGGGATCTAGGAGAACACATAGACAAAAACCAAGGCATGACTTAGTTTGTCTTGGTGTTTAATTCCTACTCAAGGTATTTCTCTTATGCAACGACTAATATTTCCACCTGCCACAGTTCCTTGCTGGAATCCAGCGGAAAACTTGGCAATTGCTGGAGCCACTGCAAGTACAGGCTAATAGGCAAACTGTAACCCATGGAAGGTACGTCAAAGTAGGATTAGTAGCCACTAAGCCATGGCCCCATGCTGACTAACCATGGAAGTTTTATGCATAGTAAAATCATTCCTAGAATTTACAACTTTGCCTGCATGTCTTTGTCAGTGAGATACAGGACAGTCATACATTTCTGTACATCATTTGAAAATAATCTGTATCTAAAAATACTAATTGGATTGTTTGATTACTAAGTGTTTTACACTGTGCTCAAGGGTATTTGACTCATATGACAACAGTGTTTGCTATCAATATTTGGCACAAACATAACAATAAAATGGGAAGTGTTTTGATAAGTGGGAAAGTTAAACTTCCTCGAGTACATACAATTGGTTAAATGGATCAGTAGTTCACAAAAAAACAACTGGTCTGAAGGTTTTTGTACTCATTCATCCATGAATTCTCTTCTCATCCAGATCAAGTTATACTTCCTTGTTTACAAGCCAGGATAGTATCATTTGAGTTTTCACTCTGATTGATTGATTGATTGGTTTGTGACTTGGTGCAAGTTTCACTCCAAACATTGGCTAACATAGCCAGCCACTAACAAGGCCTGATAAACATGCATTCAAGTTGTAGTAGTGGTTTTAGAGTGATATTTCACTTTGAGAAATAGTTGAGCACCAACCACAGTTTAAATTAATTGTCACAAAATTTCACACACAAGATTGTTCGTTTGATTGGGGTTTAACGCCACACTCACGCCAGCCCAATAGGGTGAAGGAAACCACCCTTAACACCACTGGCAACAAACAAAGACAGGACAAATACAGGATGACAACAGGACGCAATACAGACACCACAAACAGATCCGCTTCCTGTTCCCCTTAAACTCTGAGAGCACCAGGGCAACATGAAGCTCCCTCCAACTGCCCGATCACAAACAAGAATTTAAGAACAAATACTTACAGTGCTAAGTTAAACAAGTTCATCACTACTATAAGTGTCATTCGCACCTGTTAAGGTAAAGAAAATATATTGATTGTTTGATTGATTGGGGTTTAAGATGTACTTGTATTTCAGTTATAGGGCAAAGGATCGTCCACTTCAAACTGCTCCCAATTATGATGGAAAACCGACAAGTAAGAAAATACATTGATAGACCATACATTTATCAACGCTATAATAATACAAAGATACTGAAAATATATATCACCTGAAGGTGTTGAATTCAATAGATGAATGTGTAAATGAAACATATTTTAATAGTCTTGCTAGTGCAGGGTTCACTTTCTCAACATTTTGTTGAACAAAATGTTACAGATCTATAAATTGTTGTCAATTGAAACTATAGGCGAAAAACTTTGTACAGATTTTATAATCATATGCCATTATATAGAAGTGATCCATGGTAACTTACAGGATACATTGGTCGTGAGCAGCAGTCAGTCCTCATTAAGAGAAACATCCTTTTAAAAATACCAAAGTCTGAAACACAAGAGAAAAAGGGAAAGATGTTATACATGTATATCGTAAGTTTAAGAATTTTTAGGAGGTACCAGCACTTTACCAAAAAGAAGTCATCTTAAAGGAAAGGATTAACAGGTACAGTGTATAAAAGAAACATGTTCATCCATGAATAATACTGCATTCTCAATTCTCTGTTTCACACAAATATTTGATAACAGAATTTAACATGTTTAAAGATTGACTTTTATGTAACAGATTTTAGGTAACCCACAATTGATTTTTCACAACCCAGCTTAAAAAAGTTAATGTCTTTTCAGATCTAATCATATATGGCCTTGTTATCTTGAAAAGGTTAAACGTATTATATTATAATACTTCCTCAGGGTAGACAAACTGTGTTAGCATGCTTTGATAATGCGTTAAGTAGCAACCAACTAGTTTAGAACGTATGAACGAAAATTTTGCTTGAACTTCTAGCTTGAGCATTTCTAATAAACGTCATGGAAAACCATATTTTCAACAGTTTCCCAATTTCAATGGCATAACTTTGCCAATAATTAACAAAACAGTGTGAAACTGAAACTGATCTTGTGACAATAAAACTATATGTAGACAAAGTTTGAGGTCAATCTGCTTCAGCATTACTGCTAGGAAAACTGATTCCACCAGCAAAAAACTATACGTCCTTGTTTACAACAGGCTAAGCTCGGTGGATGATTTAGTAGCTAGAAATATCTTTAGGTCAGTCAACAACAACAACAATTGGATACTAACTGAGCTTCCATTGTCCCATAAAGTAAATCTGAATACTGAGTAGGAAGGTACACATTAGATGAAGGACAGTAAATACTATCCAGAAATACCTGGTACCATACACCTAGAGCAGATAAAAAAATATTGTTACAACTTAAACAGTTTATTACTTTAACATAAATTGGATATCCAGTTCCTGTGAACAATTATGGCTGCTGTTTTGCAGGTATAAACAAAATGTTGGCAATTGATATAAAAAAACCCAATTTTTTAAAGAAAAAAAAAAAGAATTATCCTTAATAAGGAAAAAAGAAGATTAAGACACATTCTGTTATTACTTTTAGTTAAAAAATGCCTCTATTAAATTCAAATGTTTCAATCATATTGGATAGTTGTCTTATTCTTCATTATTATAAACAGTTTTCTTAACATTTTTAAAATATAAATTCAATTTTGAATTCCATGCTATGTTATGATAATAACATTTTTCCAATTTTAGTTCAAAAATTGTCAGAAAAATATTGATTGATTAACAAAATGTATTAAAATTCAATTCAGTTTCCATAGAGATTAAAGAATGAGAAATGAACTGACCACTCCTATCACAGCTATAAATATGATGAAGGCAATAGCCAGATATGCGGCATGAGCTTTAGCATTGATATCTGGGTGCCTGGTCTGGTATATCTTCAGCATGTCCAAGCAGGCAATAATATACATGAATGATGTATCTGAAAGTTAAATTAAACAGAATATAGTTAGAAGTTACTTACCACCGCATAAAAATAATTTTATTTATATGAGAATAGGATTTTTCTTTGTGTATTTATATGTTAGTGGTTATCATTAGGCTTAAGGGGATGACTATCTCTTGATGAGTAAGATTTTCTTATAGTTATTGTTGGTAAATTTTGGTTTTCTTCATTTAACAAAAAAGATATTTTGACAACAAAATAGAATCTCTTGTCAAATGAAAGTCATCATGGTATTGTTTGACACAAGCTGTTAACCTGTAAGTTAACCCATGGAGATACTAACAGATGGGACACACTTCTATAACAAGAATGTGCGAATATTAACAATTAAAGCAATGTGTTATGGGATCAGGAGTAAAGTCAAAATGTTGCACAACAAAAAATCGTAGTTCAAATAAAATGTTGTCATGTTAAACTATAGGCATAAATAGTTTTATTGTCGTAAGACACTTTGTGAAAGTGGCTTCAGGAGGTTTACTTTGAAGGCACATACACTTTGAAGGCACATACACTTTCAAAGGACACACACACATCTGTTTCATTTGACGAAATCATAAACCTGACTGATGTCCTATGGCTGTACAAGATGTATAATTGTAGTGGACTAAAAATATTGAGTGATTATTTTATAGCAAGTGCACAACTCAACAAGTGACTTCACATATAAGTCATATGGGGAATAAGAGCTAAGCTGAGCAAGGTGACAGAGTGCTGTAGTCCCTTACATAGTTAATTTGCAAAACATGCAAGACTAGGTCCATGGTACCAATGCCCATTCATTTACAATGCTCATATCTTCAGGGCTTGAAAATTAGACGTTCCTGGAGCCCGGGCAACCAAATTTTTAAGTGGGGCAAGTCAATTTTTCTGGTAGT
>JARFOD010074157.1:0-21235 GCA_031763545.1 Mopalia muscosa
TTCAGCATTTATTATGCCATCATCGGAGGATGGTGGCATAATAAATGCTGAAATATTGAGTCAAAATGAAGTTATCGTTTTTCGGAATAACACTACTTGTGTATTATACCGTAAAAGCCCCGGGACAATGTCTACTGAACCTGTAACAGCCGGAGTCACCTACTCAAATAAATAGTGTTCAAGCACTAGATTTTATCTCGTCCGGACACTTAGAACTTTCAGTTGGCCTGTTTTATTTAGTATACCATCCTGTTGCGTGCGGTCTATCTACATATAGGTCCTGTTGCTCAATACAGAGATTTGTCGCTTATTTAGCAGATTTAATTACTTAGCTTGAATGACAAACAGGTTAACATGGAGTAACTCCATTTAAACCAGGATTAAATATTTATAACGCTTTTAACTACTGACAAATATCACTCGTGTCTGATAATTAAATTTACAGATAAATGTGATATTGAGCCTATCACACAGACTCTAGTGGGATACTCTCTTTCAAACAATCCCTTAATTTTGTTAACATTTTCTTGTTTCCCATTGTAAGACTTACACAGTGTGCTATCCCGAACGATATCGCTTATCACACTGCTCAGGAAATCATATCAGCAAATGTTATTTTTTATATTCATTATTTTCGTCTGGCTCAAAGACTCGTTTTTATATTCATAAATATTTTGCAATTGAAAACTTTTTTGGGTCGAAGATTCACTGCAGAGGTTCCGCATTAATGTGACAGATCCGCAAGAGACTATTACCCGCTAAGTATTTGTTAATGTTCCGTTTTGACACAGTTATAGACGAATTTTAGTGCAATTCCCTACATATGGTTATATTTTAGTTAATATTTCATTGTATTTTATGTCAAAAGTAGCCTCAATGTTGTGTTTCTTGATTACACCAGAAAAAAAATTTGGTGATTTAGATCAGTACAGTTGGCCTCCTTGCACCAGTGTCCTTAATTTGCTGTCTCCAATTTGTTTACCTACGACAGTTTAAGTGATCGTGTGAATCTGGAACTATTCTGGTGATTCTTGCCAAATTATTGGAACTGGAAAACTCCTTAATCAAAATAAGAAATGTTTCTATTTTTTTTTTTTCAAAATTGCAAAATTCCAGGTGGTTATCCTTCAAAAGTGGGCAAAAGAACGTTCTTTAGGGAGAAAAAATTAACAGGACCCACTAAGCTGCGATTTATATTGAATTGGAAACGTTTTATGGCAGCTAGACAATTAGCAAATCTCCTGGAAAACTTCATGCCGTATGGTTAAATAGGTCGGCAACTGATGACCAACATGTCTTTAGCGTGTATGAGACTAAAGAAACTGAGAATAACTGATGATTGACCCTGACGTCTTGTTATCTATATAAACTCTGGGTTACATTTATTACCTTTAAAGGATTTTTATGAAAACATTCATCACCGACAAGATATTATTAATGTATTCGAAAGAAATTACTATCTTTTCAACAGATTTCTACTACATTTCTTGCATACGTTTAGTGTGTTATCAAATGACGTAAAGATTCGCCTTTTATGCCAAAATTACCAATGATGTTGGAAAAAAGTTAAACATTTTTAAGTCAAGAGTGAACGTGTTGAATAGTTTCATTGGTTTGGCGCCTGGGAAGCTTTTTAAAGTTCTTAGTGTCTTTATGAGTTATTATAAAATATTATTCTTAGACAGGTCACAATGGAAAATATTCTATTTACATAGTTATCCTGATGCGTCTATACTTTCGACAACTTTCGTAGAGGTCGGTTTTTACATAACTGGCAATTGTTGTACAGTCATTGACCAATTCGTTTAAAATCAGCTCCACTGGTTTTGTTTTTCCTACTGATAATCTGGCGCAATTGCCCGACAAGTCGTGTTTAACAAGGTCCGGCTTGCCGGGGTACATGCAAGAGTTACTGTCCCACCTCTCCGGTAATAAACAGTTATCAAGATGCTGTGGTAAGTACTGGTTCATGGTAACTCAAGCAAGACCTGCATGTGATATATATGTTGTTGCAAGATATCTATCGTCAAAAGGGAGTATGCAAACAGCTGGATACATGGATCTAAGACAAGCTATATTAAAAAGTAAGAACAAGTGGTCTGTCAACTCTGGTAAGTCAGATGAAATATTCGATTAACAATTTGCCTGTCGACATGGTTTGGTATGCCTTTAGGTCAGCAAGAAATGAAACATAACCCACTGTCGTTTCGTATGGCAACTTTCCTTTCCGCTGGCGGTAAGCTGACTGCAGTTTTATTCAGAACGAGCCATTTAATTCACTCCCATTCCGCTTGCGGGCATATCAAGACTACGATAGGAAATACAGGAAAGATGTTATTGGAATTGACAGGTGTCTGACAAAAGGGAATATACTCTGGCTCTCCAGGTAGCCTACCGTCATTATACAGTGTATGCAATACTGACGTTACAGATTCATCAAAAAACGTCTTGCTGTTTGTTTGTTTGATTGAATATTTTATCCAAACTACACATAAAGTTCAAACGTTTGTTGATATACCTAAAGCTTATATTTTAAATTTTTTTCACCTGCACTCGTTTTTAGCGTGTATAAATTCCAAACTGTCTCCAGCAAACAGCTATCAAAGTTCTCCAGCCATCTTGTTACCTTATTCCCATGCGCATTTGTTCGTTCACAGCCATCTGACATAAGGTAAAGCCCCAAGGTCGGAATCTGCTTCGCCGACAAAGGCTGACGGGATTCGGGTGCACACAAAATCTCAACCTACAACGGAAAGGGCTATTACGGCTGAATTTACGAACAGATACTTAAATATAGCAATGTCGTCTTCCAGAAATAATCTGTATAGTCCTTGAACTATTAGTGTCCAGGATAATCAAAAGACAATAATAAGCTAATATAATTACTAACATGAAAGATCTACTGTTCAGGTAACCATTCCTGGATTATGGCCATCGATTACCCGTCTGAAGCTTTTGTATCGATGATAATTTTTGTGTCTTTTCAACAGTGAAGATTAACAGTATTTTTGTTATTTTGGGATAGCAATTTCTAAGTTTGAACAGATGCTAGCTCAGAAATTGTTCTTACTTAACTAAAATCTGTTCAACAATACTTTGTATCGATTGCTGTACTTGATCTTCGTTAAAGGCTGTGTTGCACAACATATTTCATTTTGTTTTAATAGGGTTAAGGGCCGTACTTGTGGTCATTTGACTTGAGTAACGGAGTTGGCCTACATGTCTTTTGGATGAAGAAAACAATCTTCGTGCTCTTTGGCAACAACTAAATACATTACAGGACAATTATCAAACGCAATACGAAGACATTAAAAACAGATTAGTGTCGTGTTGTACCAATCTAATGAAAATCAGATCTCAAAAACGCTCCAATGGAGTTTGTTTATCGATATATTAAGATTTAATTTCGATTGGTTTCTTAAATTGACCAATCACAGAGCTGCTTCTCAATTCTGGTTTGTAAAAGCCGAAAATTTCAGCCGAGTTTTCCACACTGCGTTTTTTACATGACAAACGGATACATGCAAGCACTGTCGACAAAAAACATTCAAATAATAAACTTTGCGTGGAATTGCAGTTTCCCCTGTTTACACGCGACTTACAACGTCAACTCAGAAATAAATCGGACAACTTCTGCTTGTTTTGGCTGAATTCGGTGTTTACCAAGACCATGTGTTGTCTGTGATTTTATTGGACGACTGAACTGCGACCTTTCGTGAACCCCAGTAAGCTTGACCCAATAGAACAGTATCAGTATAGTGATTGCGTTAGATATAACGCAATATAACGACAAACAAAACAAGGGGAGCGTTTTTTAGATCTGATGCGTTACCATAAGGTTATACAGAAGGGGCATGGAAGAGTGCAAATCAGTGTAAAACACAGCACAAATCATTCTTTATTTCTTTATTTACTTCTAGTAATGTACTGGTGGTCCATTTGCTTTGACATTCGGGCCAAACAGCTGATGCCATTGAAGAGGAACTCTTTTTGAGAATTACTTAAACAAGAAAGTTTGACATGACTTAGTAACAGGTTAAGATAAAGTCAAGATATAATTTTGTTTGTCTGCTACTACCACCCTCGGACTAAATTGCTACTTCCTCATTATTTATTCTCCGTTAATGTTGAAATTAGTGTCAGCAATAGTGTGACGTTTCTCTTCCTAGCCCAGTGTTACGGGAGAAAAAAGTACTACAATAACAGCAACAAAAATGTCTCCGTGATACAACCCAGTGATTTACAAGGACTATCCACTTCTGACAAAAGATAATGGCTAGCGCTACCGACTGCTGATAAATATCCTACTTGAGCTCGGTCGGCTGTCCAGACATTCTCACAGAGTTTGACAAAATACCTCAACAATCGTTTTCTGGTTTGAAAAGAAAAAGGTACAATCAATATTTGTTTGCGTCATAGGAAATAAATCTTATAGGTTCCAATTCACTGATTTACGAGGTTTCCTCCCGGTTTTTCAGCTCAATTAGGCAAGGAGCAATGTGAAGTGGACAATCCCCTTGAGTACGACGTTGAACCCCAATTAAACAAACAAACTGTGTCACACGATGTTGTCATGGTACCCGTGGAGGTGATTTTTTACCAGTTTGCGCTTGTATATTAATTAAATTTCTGTCTGACCCCTTGGCTGACTACTGGGTTTGTTGTTGGTCGGACGAAGTACTAACAGCTCATAAAGCCGGGACCTTGAGGTAATGTAGGAGGTAACAAGAAGTACTAACAGCTCATTAGGCCGGACCTTCCGGTAATGTAGAAAGTAACAAGAAATACTAACAGTTCATTAGGCCGGGACCTTCAGGTAATGTAGAAAGTAACAAGAAGTACTAACAACTCATTAGGCCGGGACCTTCAGGTAATGTAGAAAGTAACAAGAAGTACTAACAGCTCATTAGGCCGGGACCTTCAGGTAATGTAGAAAGTAACAAGAAGTACTAACAGCTCATTAGCTCGGGACTTTCAGGTAATGTAGAAAATAACAAGAAATACTAACAGCTCATTAGGCCGGGACCTTCAGGTAAATTAGAAAGTAACAAGAAATACTAACAGCTCATTAGGCCGGGACCTTCAGGTAATGTAGAAAGTAACAAGAAATACTAACAGCTCATTAGGTCGGGACTTTCAGGTAATGTAGAAAGTAACAAGAAGTACTAACAACTCATTAGGCCGGGACCTTTGGGTAATGTAGAACGTAACAAGAAGTACATTTACTAACAGCTCATTAGGGCGAGAACTTCAGGTAATGTAGAAAGTCACACGAAGTACTCACAGTTTATTAGGCCGGGGCCTTCAGGTAATGAAGAAAGTAACACGAAGTACTAACAGCTCATTAGGCCGAGACCCTCAGGTAATATATAGAACGTAACAAGGAGTACTAACAGCGCATTACGCCGGGACCTTCAGGTAATTTAGAAAGTAACACGAAGTACTAAGAGTTCATTAGGCCGGGATCTTCAGAAGATGAATGAGGTAACACGAAGTACTAACAGTTCATTACACCGGGACCCTCAGGCAATAAATGAAGTAACACGAAGTATACTCACAGCCCTTTTGACCGGAACCCTCAGGTAATAAACGAAGTAACACGAAATGCTAACAGTTCATTAGGGTGGGACCCTCTGGTACTGAATGAAGTACCACGAAGTACTAAAAGTTTATTAGGCCGGGACTCTCAGGTAATAAATGAAGTAACACGAAGTACTCACAGCCCATTTGACCGGACCCCTCAGGTAATAAACGAAGTATTACGAAATACTAACAGTTCATTAGGCCGGGACCCTCTGGTACTGAATGAGTACCACGAAGTTCTAAAAGTTTATTAGGACGGGACCCTCAGGTAATAAATGAAGTAACACGAAATACTAACAGCCAATTAGACCGGGACCCGCAGGTAATAAATGAAGTAACACGAAATACTAATAGCCCATTAGACCGGGACCCGCAGGTAATGTATAAAGTAACACGAAGCACAATCTGCACATTATACCGGGACCCTCAAATGATGAATGAAATAATATGAACAGCTAATTAGACCATTTGAAGTCAGAAACTTAGACTATAGAACAGTATGTGTAGCAGGTGGATGGTCACAGGATTTACCAGTTTACCTGAAAGGTTTCGTGGAGTATCATCGTTGTGATATTTCCATTTGTCTGCTGTGGTTAATGTGTTTTTGATAGGTTATATAGTGTTGGTTTGACATGTTGAACTTCAGTGTTATTCAATACTTAATAGGCTAGTCAGTTTATCTCCAAAGTAGCTCTATAATACATAATATTGCAATGATTAATAGTAGTGTTTCCAGCGTTGCCCTAGACAGACCGCAATAAGGATTTGCATAATATCACATAACTGTTGACAACTGATATTTAGGGTTCATGGATTATTTTGAATTATTAACCTAATTCAGAATAAATTGGCTCACAAAATAGACATATCAGATGTTAACGACCGAGACAGTAGGCTCTAATCGATTTCCAGCCAAACCAATTAGCCCAGAACATAATAACTAAACGCTGCTGAAGTGTCAAGTACACAAATACTAGACGGCTGATTGTGTGCTGTAACCTATACTTTCAGAAACGGTTTGTTGTTTATGTTTAATTACTGCAAACCATATGACTTCAAAAATACTTGTAACAATAAAAACAGTACTTTAATGGGTGTCTAGAAGCATTATTAAATTCAATGCTGTATGTTTGGGGATTAACATCGTACTCAAGGGTTTTTCACTTATACATGTATTACGACGGATTGTCCAATATTGAGTGTGAAGAAGCAGTATTGGTACAATAAATGTTGTCTGTTTGCTTGTTTGGGATTTAACATCGTACTCAAGGGTATTTCACTTGTACATGTATAACGACGGATTGTCCAATATTAAGTGTGAAGAAGCAGTATTGGTACAATGAATGTTGTCTGTTTATTTGTTTGGGATTTAACATCGTACTCAAGGGTATTTCACTTATATGACGACGGATAGTCCCGTTGTCCAATATTGAGTGTGAAGAAGCAGTAATGGTACAATGAATGTTGTCTGTTTGCTCGTTTGTTTGGGATTTAACATCGTACTCAAGGGTATTTCACTTATATGACGACGGATTGTTCAATTCTCAGTATAAAAACAGTACATAATTCGGTGTGAAGAAGCTTTATTGGTAAAATGAATGTTGTCTGTTTGTTTGTGGTTAACAGTATACTGAAGGGTATCTCACTTATATGACGACGGATTGTCCAATTCTCAGTATTCCTTACTTAAATATGATGGAAACCTAGTAAACACCACCCCGTGCTTATTGGAGCCACATCGTGTCACTCATATACCTGAGGACGATAGAAAGGTTTTAATCTGTCACTGGCATATCAAAATATATAGGATTAAAAGCTCAACACGCTAACCACTGGGTCACGGCAATGGGCCATAATTGTTTTTATAATAAACTTTATTTGTAAACTTCCTCTTATTTGGAAACAAAATAAACGTATTGATGTATTTCTTTTGCTTTTAACGTTATTCATATGGGAATAAACAACTAATGTACTGATAGTAAAACGACCTGTTTGCATCGAGGTTGATAAAATCACACTATAATGGCACCAGTCACATCAAACGAACTACATTTTAATGGGAAGGGATATAAGTTTCCCATAATGTTGATACCTCTTGCCATAAAATGAATACATATAATTCCTTATCGTTAACCCCAGGGAGAATCTCCTAACAATTTCATTATCGGCCAACGCTGCGGAAATGGTCCAAATCCCACGAGACCAATTTCTCTGTCGCCATAGATCTAGTAATTGGGATATAAAAATCGCACTTAAGTGTATTTCACTTATATGACTACCATCATTGAAAACGGAATCTATCTCAAATTGATTAATTACTCAATTTAAATGTAACAAGTAGAACTATAAAAACAAGTAATACAAAAAAGGTATTAAGTAAGGTAATTGTATCTGAATATGTTATAAATATCGACAGCATTTCATACCATGCCTACTTAATCTGAACCAAAGCAGTGCCACAAAATCGAAAGACGAGAGTGCTTGGAGCCTGTTGGTTTCATACGAACCAGAGATAGGTATAAACCATAGTATCTACCTGAAGAAAACTTGTCCTAACTACGACTGTCCCGACGAGCTACACATACAGCCAGTGCTGGTGATAACAGGTTAAGGTGATTGGACTAGAGGATTGGAAATGTCCTCCCGTCTTCTGCTTAAGTAAGTAGTTTGTGTAGTTGTCTTAACATAGATCGATCAGAAGCAAATCTCATTCACAGAGATGTATAAACACTGAAGATACTCTGTCTGTCTGTTTGTTTGTTTGATTTGGTTGGCGCATGCAGCCTCACGGGGCTATTGGGCTATTCCCGCCAAGATACTCTGTCTGTTTGTTTCTTTGTTTGATTTGGTTGGCGCATGCAGCCTCACGGGGCTATTCGCGCCAAGATACTCTGTCCACAGCTTTACCATCCTTTTATTTCCATATAAATAGTCTGTTTACTTATTTGTTTGATTGGGGTTTAACCCCCTTCTTAATGTTACAGAACAGGCGAATCACAAAATAAACAATCGGCTTTTAATAACCACTTACCTCATTAAATAAGTTTGTAGTAAGAATAAAAATATTAACGATTTAATTTAAACAATATTAATATGTATTAACCATTCAGAAAAAAAATTGAAAGACAAATGTATATATTTTTAAAACAAATTCATCTTATAAGAAATAAAACAGATTTAAGACAAAAAAGGTATATGTCCCTGTCTTCAGTGGTTTCCTCATAGAGCTTTGTATTTATTGATAGAATATTTCTCAATTTATTACCAGACCATCACTAGAATACGTCTATATGAGGACAGTTCTAACTAATTAAATAAGCGAGGTGACGAGCAAACCGCTCGCCGTTATCTCGCGCAGTTTAATCTATTTGTAAAGACGTTTTCGTCCTGGCAAATATAAATTTACGTCTGGTATAGGTTGAGTGAAAAGAAGTAATTATGTATATTCTTGGTAAATTATTTTGCATTCCTGGTCGGTTTCTATATTATTTCAATGACTCATCGCTAGTGGGTATGTAATCGTTTTGTTTTCACATCTCTGGTTCCGACACTAAGAACAGTTAATTAGAGATTCAGATTGTTACCCCAGTCTGAGAAATGGTCTTCCTGGGGTAGATGAATTCACTGTGGTTTACTGTTTGAAATGATGAATCAATTCCTACGGGTACTTACCATTGGTCACTTCAGGCATCGTGGGATAAAAGGGAAGCAATATAAAGAGATCTTGTTGAAATTATAAGGTTTGAGACGACAGAGAAATTTGTCAAATTGTCGGTCGGACTACTTCATCCTAAGTGTATCTGAATTATACTATTAACATGAGAAAAGATTCCCTGGGGTAAGCAATAAACACTTATACGTTAAGGCCGCCGGATACAACTGATGGTAGCTCTTCCTGTATTAAAGTGCTCGTTTGGTCAAATTTGTTTTCTCTGTAATATAGCCCAATCGAAGTCGGCTAGAAAATCTGGAAGCTTTCTAAATTACCAAGCGCATTACGTTGAAACGCATGAAATATATTATAAAATTATATCTGGTTACTGGTAAAAACAGGCCATTATTGTTTCAACCTGTATTGATAGATTGATTTATTGGTGTTTTACGTCATTCTCAAGGGTATTTTCATGCATGTGACGGAAGTGTATTTCAATACTATTTGACACTAGTTTAACCATAGCATGCGAAGGTAATTAAAAAATGAATATTCCTCCAGTGCTAAGTAAAGCCAGCAGTACTACTATCACAATAAATATTCTTAACCAGAGGGCGTTTCAATTTTGCCTCTTGTTTGAAATTATCAACTGGAAACATTATTCTGCATACATATCGTTACTGCATTGCTCACTTTTACATTATGGTACAGCCAAGAAGCATGTCAGCAAAAACATCAGTCCATACCAAGTATCTAAAACAAGTAATGTCGAATCGAATTAATGGTATTAACGCGGTCTTTCGTGCATTCAGCAAAGTATATACGGTGGATAAAATATAGAGGACAACATCAACAGTTCCCCGGCTAACCCGATCCGTTCAGACACAACTGGGCGACACCCATTAGAGAGATCGATAAAACGTGCTGTGGTAATTAAGAACTGATGTACTGTGTGGTGAAGAAGTTCAGTAAATCAAAATACCACGGAACTATAACAACCGGGCGTCAACAATTACGTGATTTGACACGAATCCTTATCGCAGTAAGTGTAGATAACCGTGGAAACGTATTAAAGCTGTGGGAAGCAATGCCATTAATCAATGTGGCAATATTATGTCACTTAGGGGAGGAATTTAATGATATAAATACACTTGGACAACATTGAATAGCTGAAGTATTTTTTCTGATGCCGAAATGTCCCTCGAAATGAACGCTACTGCATTAGGTGGTCAGCCAACAATGCAAAGATTCTCTAATATAATTTCCCGTGCATGAAAAAGGAAAGGAACTATTTAAGTCAAAAGTCTAAATGGCTTGAGAGTATAAATTTATTTTGAATCTTGATGGCTGTAATACATGTAGTTGTCGTTTAAACCAAGATAAAAGATTGTGACCGACGTACAATTAGAGATCTTTGTCAATGCTGTTGGAGTGATTTTACCCCTTTCTGAAATCAACCCCGTGATTGTTGTTCACCGAGTGGCTACTATGTGCACACACTGTCTACACGGTGAAGGAACAGTAAAATGTAGTATACACTATGAATACACTCTGAATACACTTCAACCGTCCTATTTTCAGGTTCCCTTATGATTTGTATTTACAGAGTGGACAACGATGTACATTAACAAGACGCGTTCTTCAAAAGCTCCTAAATTATCAAAACAGAGACTGACTTTGCTTTATGTTTGTTTGTTTGTTAGGAGTCAAACGCAGTACTTGCTATGATATTACGCCAATGAAGCCCACTTATTGATTGAGAGGGACCACCGGCAGCGTCATTGTCACCAAAACTAATCCTGCCGGTTATCTCCTAGAGACATATTTAAAACACAACATTTAGATCCAAATTTGAACTTAATAATATAATGACATTTTTAGCACTTTTGTATGTCCTATTCAGTTTTTATTTATTTCAATTTTTGGATGTTAGCGGCCAAGGATGTTACGGAATGGAAATACCTTTAAATATTAATACATAAATTGTAAATATGTTCACGCCACAGTGTGGCTGAAATACCGCTGAATGTGGCGTAAAACAATAACCAATCCTAGATATATATATATAAGAAGCGTGTCAGTTTTGTTCAAACTAATAGTTTATTAAGACACGTCTGCAAAAAAAACACCTAATAACATAAAACCGCTTCTAATCGCAATTAGTCAGTAGGATTTCCCACACTCCCGAGTGTGAATTATGAATAAATTATCAAATATAAGGACGGTAATGACTTGTTTTTTGGAGGTGAAGGTCACCTTTTCTGACCTTAATTCAAAAGATATATTTGAGATTTTTACCACCTGTTATAATTAAGTTTTATTGTTATGAAGGTTAAATTTAGTAACTTACGTTGCTGAAAAATGGCCGGATGGCCCTTCAACAATTTGGCTTAGTAAACAACTGATTTGTGGAATCGGTCCAAGTGTACTTTTCTTTAATTTATTCATAATTCAGATCGGGAGTGTATGGAATCCTACTTACTAATTTCCAATAGAAGCGGTTAGTGTAATAAAGTGTAATGTGTAATGATGGTTTGTCAGCCCAATGGGTGACAGAAATCACCCTTGACACCACTGTCAACAGACAAAGACGAGACAGAACAAATTCAAGGCGTCACAAATAGATAAGCTTTATGTTGGCACTTTATGCCTCCAGGCTGCCCACATAATATAATGGACCTGACAAGAATATTATTTGCGTTTAAATAACACTATGTATTATTGTAATGGAGGAAGCTGTTAGCGGTTAAGGTACACTGATATCGTCGGGCGAATCACCATAAATCGTCGGCTTACAAGGGTCTCCCAGTTACTGCATTCCTTTGTACATAGGGATTGTATCCGGCACATGTAAACAGATAAAGCCACAATCAATATCGATTTTTAACAGCGTATGAATCACAATCTTCATTCAATTGGCATCACTCTGTGTTTTATGTATTTCAGTAGTTAAACAAGAACATTTGCAGCGTTATTGCGTTACCACAAATATGTGAGGATAGGACATCAATAAATATATTCCAGCACGTAAATTCACATGCATTATCTCGTAGTGCAACTATATTTAAGCATTTGTAATTGTACTTTGCTAGCCCTGGATTCTAGCAATATAAGGATTATGCTCATCTATGGCGGAGTGCCAGTATAGTTCAGAAGTAATTTCGCCTGAAGCAGTCTAACGGACAAATCGACCAATCGAAAGATCGTTCTTGAATATCTTCTCTCATTCTAGGTATGCCCTGAAGTAATAACGTAAATGATGTGAACGAAAGTAAATCAATTTACTGACCCAGTACAAAGTCAAGAATGTTCGCCTTTAATCCATAGAAAACACGATTCTCTCAACTTAGTAAATTTAACACCACATTCGTGCGGTACAGTAAGTAAAAGTAGCACTAACAGTCTGATAAGCATTTAGATGTCAAAACTGATGTGGTAAAATAAATGATCAGTGTAAACACGGACTGATTGATAGTTGTGTAAATCCCAATCATTGATGTTAGCTACAAAACCTGCCTTTGATGTGTCTAATCCACCCAATAAAGTGTTTCTTAGTACAACCATAGTAACGTATAATATTTGCATAATTGTATTAATAAACCATACAGTTCTGCCCGAAGTGATAGATCCGCATGGAATCTCTAAAAATGCAAGTCGTGCAAATGGAAACCCGGATGTTAAAATTCAACAAAAGCAGCGTCAATCGTCTTGATGGACTGGTGTTACTGCTCAGCAATGTCGCGGTTACTCTAAAAAAAATAGAATACGGCTGTTCAGTTTGGATTACCGGAGAACAATTTTCGTTAAACCATGCGATGGGCAGTAACGATAGAATCTGCGAGATATATTTGAAATCGCAAAATATGCTACATTGGCTTTTTGATTTCTTTGGTTGATTGGGATTTAACGCCGTATTTAATGATATTTTACTGTTTTGACTCCATCCTGTCCCCGACGCCACTAGCAACAAATAATCACAGGACAGTACAGGAGAATCACAAAATACACAATCGACTTTTATAACCCCTTCCCTTATTAAGGAACTTAAAAGGGATTTATTTTTAAAAAATTAAATAACAAATTAATTTAAACAATATTAATACGCATCAACCAAATTTAGACAAAAATTAAAAGAAAAATATATATATTTTGACAACAATTACATCTTAAAAGAAATAAAACAGATTTAACACAAAAATGTATCTGTCCCTGTCTTCAGTGGTTTCCGCATAGAGCTTTGTATTTATTGATATAATGTATTACCAGATTAATCGATCTCTTGAATACGTCTATGATGACAGCGATAACTGTGCTAAATAAGCCATGAGACCAGCCAACCAATCGCTGTATCACCAATTGTGAGCTAACACGCTGTTAAATCTATTGGTACAGACGTTCTCGTTCCAGTATATTTGCCCCGGGTAAAGGTTGAATGATTAGAAACAAATATCTTTATTCTTGGCCAATTATATTACATTCCTGGTCGGATTATATATTTTTGGGTATTTATTTTCAAATGGCTGATCACTAGTGGGTATGTTTTATTTCTGTTTATACACCTTCGGTGTTAACTCTAGGACAGTTAACTGCAATAATGGAGATCCAGATTTTTACACCTGTCTAGAAAACGGTCATCCTGGTGAATTCACGGGGGTTTATTGTCTGAATGATGAATCCATTCCTACAGCTACTTATCATTGGTCACGTTCGACTTCAGGGCATATTGAGAACAAGGGGGACCAATCTGAAGAGATCTTGTTGAATTTGTAAGATTAGAGACGACATAGAAATTGGTCTTGTTGTCTGTCTGTTAAAATAAAGTTCAGATCCATTTTTGATTGTCTCACACTAAACACATTCGGACTGAATCGTTACTTGGTCATTATTTATTCTCTGTTTAATTTGAACTCAGTGTCAGTAATTGTGTGACGATCTCTTCCTAGCCCAGTTTTACAGAGAAACAGAACTACAACAACAGCAACAAAAATGTCTCTGTGATACCACCAAGAGATTTACAAGGACTATCCACTTCTGACCAAAGATAATCGCTAGCGCGCGCCGACTGCTGGCAAATAGCCTACTTGAACTTGACCGGCTTTCGAGACGTTCTTTACAGAGTTACGATAAAATACCTCAACATTGGTTTTCTCGTCTTGACAAGACGCATAAAAGGGTACAATCAATATTTGTTCCTGTCATAGGAAAAAAATCTGATGGTTTCCATTTGTTTGTTTATTTTATGTTGGTTTAAATACAGAACACCAATAGAAATTGCCTTTTGGTTTTCCCAAGGTGTAAGTCGGCTTCACGAGGTTTCCTCTGGTGTTCCACCTTAATTAGGCAAGGCGCAGTGTGAAGTGGACAATGTCGTCAAATAAGTGAAATAGTCTTGAGTACAACGTTGAACCCTAATCAAACAAACTAAGTGAGTCACACGAGCCTCGGACTTAGGGCGTACAAGTTTGCTGAACAGTCATAAAAGTCCGTACATTCTTCGAAAAACGTCAATAACTTTTCTATCTATAGCAGGTCGATGAGCACAGAATACAGTTGACCTAAAAGGTTTCATCGAGTATTTTCGTTGTGATATTTTTATTTGTCTGCTCTGGTTATTGTGTTTTTGATGCGGATGTTATAAAGTGTTAGGTTGACATGTTGAACTTCAGTGTTATTCAATACTTCATATAAAGCTAGTCAGTTTCTCTCCAAAGAAACTCTATAATACATAATATTGCAATGATACAGCGCTGACGTTTCCTGAATTACCCTAGACAGACCGCGATAAGGATTGGCATAATATCACATAACTGTTGACAACAGATATTTAGGGTTTATGGATTGTTTTGATTTATTGACCTGCTTCAATATAAATTGGCTCACAAAATAGACATATCAGATGTTAACGACCGAGACAGTAGGCTCTTATCGATTTCCAGCCAAACCAATTAGCCCAGAACATAATAACTAAACGCTGCTGAAGTGTCAAGTACAGAAATACTAGACGGCTGGTTGTGTGCTGTAACCTATACTGTTAGAATTGGTTTGTTGTTTATGTTTAATTACTGCAAACAAAACCATAGGAATTCAAAAATACCTGTAAAAATAAAAACAGTACATTAATGGGTGTGAAGAAGCATTATTGGTAAAATCAATGTTGTTTGTTTGCTTTTTTATTAGGGGGTTAACATCTTACTCAAGGGTATTTCACTTATATGACGACATATTGTCCAATTCTCAGTAGACCTTACTTAAATATGATCGAAACCTAGTAAAAACCACCCGTGGTTATCAGAGCCACATGGTGCCACTCATATACTTGAGGATGATAGACGGATTCAAACCAGTCAGTGGTGTATGAAAATTTGTAGGATTAGAAGCTTAACACGCTAACCACTGGACTACGGCAGTGAGCCGCAATTGTTTATATGATAAAAGTTATTTGTAAATTTCCACTTATTTGGAAACAAAATAATCGTCATCACACTTGCCAGAATATGAAAAAGTACAATGTGGTAGAATCAAGTTTTAGGTCGATACTGTTTAAACGAGAGTTAAAATTAAAACAACAAAGGTATGTTTAGCAAACACCGCATATGGATTGTGAGCGAGTAATTATGAAAATTGATACCACCTGTAAAAATAAAAGCTGTACATTAATGGGTGTGAAGAAGCATTATTGGTAAAATCAATGTTGTTTGTTTGCTTGCTTATTAGGGGTTTAACATCGTACTAAAGGTTTGGGATATTAGTTTCCCATTGTTTTCATCCGTTGTGCCATAACATGAATACATGCAATTCATAATTGTTCACCCCAGGGAGAATCTCCTAACAATTCTAAAATCATTAACAAAAACCCTGAAATTTTAACATAGTTACATTTGGGAAATATACTTTTCTAAGATTTAAGATTAACGTGTAATCTGCAATGTTGCCTGCACCACCGATGTTAAAGATCTCAGATTGGCTTACCATGCAGGAAAATGTTTCATTTTTCTCAAAGGACGTCATTTAATAAATGTAATAAGCAGAATGATAAATATAAGTCATACAAAATAGTATAAGAAGGAAAAGGTAAGTGTATCTGCAAATGTTATAAATATTGAAAGCTTTTCATACCTTACCTATTTAGTCTAAACATATAAATTAGTGCTGCAAAACCAGAAGACGAGACTGGTTCAGGTTGGCTTCACACGAATCAGAGAAAGACATGAGCAATAATATGTACGTGAACACAACCTGCTTAACACGCCACTAGCAACAAATAATCACAGGACAGCACAGGAAAATCACAAACTACACAATCGACTTCTTATAACCCCTTACCTAAGAAATAATAGATTTAACCCCAAAATATGTATCTGCCTCTGTCTTCAGTAGTTTCTTCATAAAGCTTTATATTTATTGATCGAATACTTCTCAATGTATTACCAGATAATTTATCACTTGAATAGGTCTATAAGGACAGTTATAACTGTGCTAAATAAGCAATGAGGCCACAGAACGGCTCCCTGTATCGCCCACCAATTGTCAATTGTGAGCTAATGCACAGTTTAATCTATTTGTATAGACGTTCTCATCCTGTTAAATATTTTAGCCCAGGTATTGGTTGAGTGAGGAGAAGCACATATCTATGTTCTTGGTCAATTATTTTGCATTACTGGTCGGATTCTATATTATTGCTATTTATTTTAACATAACTGATCACAAGTGAGTATGTTTTCTTTTTGATTCCAGAACTCTGGTTCTAACACTAAAAACAGTTATTTAAGCTAATAGAGATCCAGATTGTTACCCTAGTCTGGAACATGGTCTTCCTGGTGTAAATGTTGGTGGGGTTACTGTCTGAATTGATTAATCAATTCCTACATGTACTCACCATTGTAAACGTTCGACTGCAGGGCGTATTGAGAACAAGGGGATGCAATCTAAAGAGATCTTGTTGAATTTATATGGTTAGAGACGACAGAGAAATTGGTCTAGCTGTCGGTCGGACTACTTCATCCAAAGTGTACCTGAATCTTACTTGAAACATGAGCAAAGATTTCCTGTGGTTAGCAATAAACACTTATACCATTAAAGCCACTGGATACAACTGATGGTAGCTCTTCTTGTATAAAACGTGCTTATTTGACAAACTTTGTCAGTTCCTGAGTAATATAGCCAACTCGATGGCGAGTAGAGAATCTAGAAGCTTTCTTACATAACGTACATGTAATACATTTTAAAAGTTCTGGTCTCTGGTCATTGTTGTTTCCATTTCTATTGATAAATTGTTTCATTGGTGTCTTATGTCAAGCTCAAGGGTATAATTCCAGTACTAATTGACACTAATAGTATAAGCATAACATGTGAAGAAAAATTGGTTAAGTCTAATAAATTAATATTCCTCCAGTGCTAAGTGAAGACAGCATTACTGCGATAAAACAAAACCCCTCTTAATCAGAGGGCGTTTCAATTTTGCCTCTTGTTTGAAATTATCAAATTGAAACATTATTCTGCATACATATGCATATAAATAGTGCATTGCTCTCCTTTACAATATGGAACAGCGAGGAAGCATGTATACAAAACCAACAGTGTATACCCCGTAACTAAAACATGAACTGTCGGATCAAATAAGCGATATTAACCCGGTCCTTCGTGCATTCAGCAAACTATATTTGATAAAATAGAAGACAACATCAACAGTTCCCCAGCTAACTTGACCTGTTCATACACTGGGCGACTCTCATTAGCCGGCTGAGAAATCGATAAAACGGGCTGTGGTAATTAAGAACTGATGTACTGTGTGGTGAAGTTAAGTAATTCAAAATAACCACCGAACTATAACAACCCGCAAGCTGAACGCTACTGTATTGCATGTGGTCAATCATCAATACAAACATTTTCTTATGTAAATCCACGTGCATGCAAAATGAGGGAATAATTTACGTATAAATGGTTTGAGAGTGTAAATGCATATTGAATATTGATGGCTGTAATAGTTGGTATGTCATTCAAACCAAGATACAAGATGATGACCGACCTGGATAAGCGATCTTTGCCAATGCTGTTGGAGTTATCTTCCCTTTCCAGAATTAACCCTGTGATTGTTGTTCACCGAGTGGCTTCTATGTGCACACACTGTCTACACGGTGAACACACGTTCTTCTAAGCTTCTAAAAACACCAAGGCTGAGTGAGGCAAGGAATAGTAAAATGCAGTGAATACACTCTGAATACACTACGAGATTCACATTATCAGGTTATTGCATGCCTTGTATTCACAGGGTAGACACTGTATGTATACATTATGAAGAGGCGTTCTTCAAAAGCTCTTAAAATATCAAAACAAAGACTGAGTTTGATTTTATAATGGTTCGTTTGTTTGTTGGTTAGGGGTTAAAGGCATATCATAAGACTCCCATGAACCTCAATTATTGATTGGGAGAGACCGCCAGCAACGTGACTGTCACCAAAACAAATGCTGTCCCTTATCGCCTAGATATATATAAGATGCAAATTACAACCGAAGATAAATGTTCGTTCTTGTCTTCTCTGTTCAAAGTGATATTTCGTTAGGACAGGACAGCAAGAACTACTTTATTACACAAACCGCTTCCAATCGCAATTAGTAAGTAGGATTTCCCACACTTCTGAATAAACTATCAAAGATAACGACTGCCAATGACTTGTTTCCTTGAAGATGAAGGCCAGTTGGACTGATCTACAAAACATTTTCTGACTTAAAAAAAAAATATGAAAGATTGTTGCAGCCTGTCCTAATTTAGTTTTATTATATTGAAGGTTAAATTTACTAACTTACGTTGTTGAAATATAGTCTAATGGACTTTCAACAATTTGGCTTAGTAAACAACTGATTTGTGGAATCTGTCCAAGTGTGCTATTCTTTGATAATTTATTCATAATTCAGATCGGGAGTGTATGGAATCTTACTTACTAATTTCATTTAGAAGCGGTTTGTGTAATAAATGTTAATGACGGTTTGCCAGTCCAATGGGCGACAGAAACCACCCTTGACACCAATGGCAACAAAACAAGTTATTCTATAAGACGTCACAAATAGATAAGCTTCATGTTGGCACTGTATGCCTCCCAACTGTTCACATAATATAATGGATCTGACCAGAATAGTTACTCGCTCTTAAATAATACTAGGTATTATAGTAATCGAGGAAGCTGTTAGCGGTTAAGGTCCATTGATATTGCCGGGCGAATCACCATAAATCGTCGGCTAACAAGGGTCTCCCAGTTAATGCATTCCTTTGTACACAAAGATTGTATCCGGCACAGGCAAACAGATAAAGCCACTTTCAATAGCGATTGTTAAAAACGTAAGGAACAAAATCTTCATTCAAGTGGCATTACTCTGTGTTTTATGTATTTCAGCAGTTAAACAAGAACCTTTGCAGTGTTATTGCTTTACCACAAATACGTAAGGATAGGGCATCGATAACTATATGCCAGCAAATATATTCACCTACATTACCTGGTACTGCAACTATATTTAAGGGTTTGCAATTGTACTGTGCTAACTCTGTGATTCTAGCAATATAAGGATTGTTCTCACCCTGTGGCGGAGTTTGCGCATTGCTCAGAAATAATTTCGCCTGAAGTAGTCTAACAAACAAATCGATCAATTTGCCTGTCGTCACAGACCTGTCAATTTCAATAAGATCGTACTCGAAGTCATTTCTGGTTCTAGGTATGCCCTGAAGTAAAATCGTAAAAGATGTGAACGAATGGAAATCAATTTACTGACTCAGTACAAAGTCAAGTATGTACACCTTTTATCCATGGAAACTACGATTTCCTCAACTTAGTAAACCCAACACCAGACGCTTACTGTACAGTAAGTAAAAGTGTAATCAGCACTAAACATTTGGGTGTCAAAATACACGGACCTGTATGGGTACAGTTTTATGACACTGCCTGCTTACAGACGTTACCTGATGGAAGTTTCATATGGACGACATCATTTACAATAGTAATCGTGAAAAAAGTCTCGTGAAAGTGGGCGTTGCACTCTAGAAAACTAGTTATGTCAAATTTTGCTAGTTGTTTAAACCCAAATTACTTTATGTTAACTAGGAAACCAGCCTGTGGTGTTAATCGGAGGTGTCTTATCCACCCAACAAACTGTTTACCACAAAACAACCATAGTAACGTACAATATTTGTAGAATTGTATTAATAAACCATGTAGTTCCTTATAGAACATTGTTCTGACCGAAGGCAGAAGAATTATAGGTCCGCATAGAATCACGAAAAGGGCAACTCGTGGAAACAGGAACCCGGATTTTGAAAGCCAACAAATGCAGTATCAATCGTCTTGATGGACTGTTGTGTATGTTGAGTATGTTTTTTGTGTTTTTTTTGTTGTTTTCACATCTCTGGTTTTAACACTAAGAACAGTTAATTAGGCTAATAAAGATCCGGCATGTTACTTCAGTCTGAAAAATTGTTATCCTGATGTAGATGAATTCGCTGGGATTTACTGTCTGAAATGATGAATCAATTCCTACAGATACTCACTATTGGTCACGTTCGACTTCGGGGCATTTTGAGAACAAGGGGAAGCAATCTAAAGAGATCTTGTTGAATTTATAAGGTTAGAGACGACATAGAAATTGGTCTAGTTGCCGGTCGGACTACTTCATCCAAATTGTTCCTGAATCACACTGGAAATATGAGAAAAGATTCCCTGGGGTTAGCAATAAACACTGATACCGTTAAGGCCACTGGATACAACTGGTGGTAGCTCTTCCTGTATAAAACGCGCTCGTTTGGCATGTTTTCTCTGTAATATACCCGGATCAAAGACGGCTAGAAAATCTGGAAGTCCATGCACATAACGTCGAAATACATACAATATATTTTAAAAGTACATCTGGTTGCCAGTTATAACAGGCCATTATTGCTTCCATTTGTATTGATTGACTGATTCATTGGGGGGGGGGGGGGGGGGCAATTCATGCCGGTGACGGTGGTTTATTTAAAAA
>JARFOD010074168.1:0-21231 GCA_031763545.1 Mopalia muscosa
CAGTGGTCCAGTATTTTTTAAATGGGGACAGTCAAACTGAGCACACACCCGGTGCATGTCGCTAGATTTATACGCGGTTTAACAGGGGACATACATGTAGTACACATGTGCAGTGCTTGTTAATTGAGGACAGTGGTCCAGTATTTTTTAAATGGGGACAGTCAAACTGAGCACACACCCGGTGCATGTCGCTAGATTTATACGCGGTTTAACAGGGGACATACATGTAGTACACATGTGCAGTGCTTGTTAATTGAGGACAGTGGTCCAGTATTTTTTAAATGGGGACAGTCAAACTGAGCACACACCCGGTGCATGTCGCTAGATTTATACGCGGCTTAATAGAGGACATACATGTAGTACACATGTGCAGTGCTTGTTAATTGAGGACAGTGATCCAGTATTTTTTAAATGGGGACAGTCAAACTGAGCACACACCCGGTGCATATAGCTAGATTTATACGCGGTTTAACAGAGGACATACATGTAGTACACATGTGCAGTGCTTGTTAATTGAGGACAGTGGTCCAGTATTTTTTAAATGGAGACAGTCAAACTGAGCACACACCCGGTGTATGTCCCTAGATTTATAAGCGGTTTAACAGGGGACTTGTTAATCGAGGACAGTGGTCCAGTATACTTAAATGCAGACAGTCAAAATGTTAACTTTACTCATGTTACTACACGGTACTCCCGTAATGGTCTTTCATGACAAACTATTTATATTTATTCACAGGTAAAATTCTACCACCTCGAGTATGCTCATAATCAAACCCTACACTGACGAATCATAATCCAGTACAGAATCCATTATTGCAACAGTTGCTTCAAAAAGAGTTCAAACTCCTTTACTTTCATTTCTAGGATCAATAGCATGATGTTGTGCATAAAGCCAATAAAGACTAGTGGCTGGTTCCACAAAGCATTTTCTGACTTAAGTCAAAATAATAAATTTGTTATTGTAGCACTTGCCTGAACTTACTTTCAAAGTAATACCTGCAATTGTGACTTACTTACGTCATAATAATTATGATAAAATATTAAAATTTAGAACTGAGAAATGTGAGGACCTTTAAAATTTTCACTTAGTACAAAACTGCTTTGTGGAATCATGCCTAGGGGCCAGTTGCACAAAGCTCAGTTAGGTGAGGTTGTGTAATAATTACTTTCTAGTAGGATGTGAGGTTCTTTTTATTGTGGCGCAGCGTCATCTAACTGGCTGTTACACTAAGGGAGCTTTGAGCAACCAGCCCCAAAATAGTAATACAAAAATTAGTTAATTATTGAAATAGGTTTAGAACTAGACTCAGGAATTGTTATAATTTTTCTTATTTGAACCTTCTCAAAACTTTCAAAGTAATAATGCAACACTATAACGTTTTAAAAGTTATTATAACCATATATTTTATATTTGTCTAAAATCTAAAAATATAATTAAAAAAAATGAATGCAATATTGATCAAAACATCTTTCCCGGCTTACCACAGTTTCGTGATATTATGAATATAAATGACAGCTACCTTAATTTTTCTCATAAACAATCTTTTTCAATTTATTATATTTCACAAAGAAATGCAAGAATTATAAAGTGCAAAATTAGTTAATTTCAAATTGTTGAGCGTAGTATTTTAATTTAATGTTTTATTTCTGGAAGCTTGATTTATGTTTAAAGTCGTACTCAAGAGTATTTCACTTATTTGACGAAGTGCCAGCCCAATGGGTAGAGGAAACCATCCTAGACACCACTGGCAACAAAAAAGACAGGACGGTACAAATACAGGGCACAATACAGACATTTTTTAACTATTGCATAACTTGACCAATTAATGCCAGAGTTAGGTGTTCAGAATACGAATTTGCTAAATAATGTTTGAATTCTGATACAATGAATGGTCTCACCCGGAAATCAATGCATTCACAGTTTTTACATATAATCTTCAAATATATTTAATACCTTATGGTCTTAAAAACATATGGATGAACAAAGGTTGTAAAAAAAATACAATGGCCACCTTATGGGTTTGTTGAAGTTAGTGTAATGCAATTGGATCTTGCCTCTAAACATGAAAAACTTACTTTCAAAGTATGAAGTGATCTGTGAAGTTGTTTACAGGTTCTTCTCACAACACATACATCAAAAAAAAAAAAAAATTCATAATGCAGCTACAATTGTGGAAAGAATTTTGTGAAATACAATATCATATCTCTTATCAAAAGGAAGAAGCTACCATCTAAGTTCAACTTTGTTTTCAATTTTTTACAATGTGGACAACATTTACAGGTAGGTATATTGTTGGTTTTGGTAGGGGTTTAATGTGTACTCAAGGATATTTCACTTCATGAAAACATTTTTAAAAATCATAAAAACCAATCGGAAAAACGAACTGCCCTTCTGTGAAGTTATAGTTACCAGTTCCCGATTCAGGGCTGGACAATGATTACAATGAATCAGGAACTAGGAACAAGTAACTAACTTCAATACATCATCTATAAGCTGCATGGAAACACTGATATAACTCTACCATGTGAAAATTCAAAACAGATTCTTTGCTGTCTTTGTCTTAATTTTGTTTTGCACAAAGTCTTTTATATTTCTCCAAGATCTTTTCTTAAGAGATGGTTCTTTGTACAAACAGTTATCGACTTCTCTCTTCACAGGTATTTTACATGTATGGACATGTCTTGTGAAATGCCTGAGGACAGCGGCTTTCTCACTTTCTGACCACTTCTGTTTAGTAAGACCTCGAAGATATAAAAGGTAAAAATGTGAAATATACTCACTTGCTTAACTTGCTTATATTTCACTGTTTCAGTAATGAAGGTTTGTTTTTTAGATTGGGGTCTAAGGCATACTCAAGGGTATTTTACCAAGAACTATTAGAGAACACAAACTGAAGAAGAATAATATCAGACAATATTGGCCCTATGTTACAACCTGAAAGAGCAACAACTCTGGGGGGGATTATATGCCAGCCCAATGGGTGAAGGTAACTACCTTCTATACCACCTGCAACAAAGACAAGACGAGACTAAGACAGGATGTAATATAGACAGCACAATCCTATCAGCTTCATGTTCCCCTTCAGTTCTGAGAGCACGGAGCAATTTGAAGAATCTCCAACCACCTGCTGCAGTAATGAAAGAATATATGAAAAAATACCATGACAAGTTATCTACTTATCCGCTTATATTTTAACCTGGTAATTATTGCTATGCTGAAAGCAGGATGAATATAAGTAACGAAGTGATTAATTTGTTGTTTTATATAATAATGGTACATTCAAGAATATTTTAGATATTACTAAATAGACCTATTTTTGATAAATATTGGTACATCCTTAAACATATAAACAAGGAAAACCTCAATCCATTAAATATCGCTTAAACAAATCCTACAGAAGCTGTATTTAGGGCCTCGCATTTAGCATATTAGTGGTTTACAGTGCATGCCAAATCGGATTCAGATAACAGAAAAGCTGTGTACTTTACCTTTAGTCTTCTTTCCACTATCTTTAGATAACAGAAACTCATCTTCATCAAGATCTGTAAAACAAAAAACATGTTCTTTAGTAAAATACTTAACACACTATATAATGGGCCTGAGGCCATGGCTTAGTGGTAGCGGATAGGCTTTCTAAACTGAGCCTGCTTCGATTTACTGGTCACAGGATCGAGTCCGCCTGTCAACAAACAGGTATATGAGCGAGTCACATGTTGTGGCTCCGGCAATTGCCAGGTTGGTTTTTACGAGGTTTCTTCTCTGTTTTCCACCAGAATAAGGCTAGGTGAAGTGTGAAGTGAACAATCCATCATCACATAAGTGAAATACCCTCGAGTACAACGTTAAACCTCAACCAAACAAACAAATACTGGGTAATGTGTCACTTAGATGTATAATTGGTTGGAATGTGATCAAGAAAGACTCCTGAGTGAATCAGGTTTGTCTCCGGTATTTTTGTCTTTTTCAAAAGTTTTATGTTTTGGTTACCTGCAAACTGGGTCCTTTTCCTCTTCGTGCCATCTTTTTTTGCAACAACTGCAATATAAATTTGTATGTAAATGACCAAATGTGCTTATAGACAGCAGCAATTCTGTTATCCGCTTAAATTTTCTTAAAAACAAAAAAAAACATTTTGTAATTTTACAATATAACAAAGTAATTTTAGATCACTATATCTCTCTACATAAATCGTAATTTTGAAATGCAATTCTGAGAATCATGGAGAATAGAGTTGTTTTGTTTGTAAGGACCAGCCAGTGCAGTCGCAATGCTCAGAATAAACTTAATCTCGAGGCACATATTTTAAATCCACACTAGTGCAGTATTTTAGCATGGTAAATATTTATCCAAGCTAGGAGATGTTTGTTTGTTTGTTTGATTGGGGTTTAACGTCGTACTCATTTCACATATATGACGACAGATTGTCCACTTCACACTGCACCTATCCTTAATACAGTCGAAACCCCAGAGGAAACCTCGTAAAAAAAAACACCGCGATTGTCGGAGCCACAACATATGACTCACTCATATACCTGAGGGTTGACAGGCGAACTCGACCCTGTGAACACTAACTCGAAGCAGGCTCAGTTTAGGAATTGCTCGCTAACACAAAGCAAGTTGATTAATTGCTTGCAATTTCACTTATATGACGTTCCAGGCCAATGGGTGAAGGATACCACCCTTGACACCACTGGCAACAAACAAAGACAGAACAGGACAAATACAGGACGTCAAAAACTGTCCCCCTTTAGCTCTGAGAGCACCAGGGCAACATGAAGCTGTTGACCCATCAACACCACCTTCAATTTCTGTAAGATAGGAAAAGCAATGATCTATCATACCATTTATCTAATTTGTAAAAAAAAACACACAAATAAAAAAAAATTAAGTGTAATCTACTTCCTGAATAACTACTATACTTATTACGGCGTAAGCCAATTCAGTTCTTCTGCAGATTTACATCACCATAACAACCTCACATCCTGCTACTATCTTCATTACACACTAACAGTTATTTTAGCTGCTGGTTGTATTAAAGTTTTGATCTAGATTTGTCAGGATCATTACGCAAGTTTTGTTTTCCGGCTTACTTAAGTTTTTTTCACTAATGACGTGACTTGCAAGGATCAAAAGCACTAGTTTTGTTTGTTTATATGGTGGGGTGTACGTTGTACTTGAAGTTATTTCATTAATGATGGCCTGCAAGTCCATTGGTTAAAAGAAACTACCCTTGACAGCACTAACTGTTTACTTCAATAGTATTAACCTGTTAAAACAATAATAAAAAGTAGCACAAACATTGTAACAAATTCTTAGATTACTCAGTATAGGATGGTTATATAATTTCAGATCATCTCTTGACAATCAGAGATAAATGGTTAAAATAGTGCAATTGTGGTCAAACATTTCAGCATATTAATAGATGAATTACTGTATACAAGGGGAATGTTCCTGGGCAAATCATATTTTCCTAATTAAGTTTGGGAACAGTTTTTTCCTTTAAAGATTAAGCTATGGTGCTTATTAACATATAGGTTTGGGCAATTTGATGTAAACAAATCCTGAATGCAAGACAATCTGTTATCATATTTTCAAGATATATCTGGATAGATATCAATTTTTTAAAATGACTAAATTTTGTTCAGACCTTGCGTGTTCAGGATGCATACAGGAATCAATGTTTTATTGGAGGTTAAATATGTCCTAAAGGGTATTCCACTTATATGACAGACTGTTTACTGAATAGGGATTGAAACCAGGTAATTAGCCTACTGATCACATCCTTGTTGAAATTATATTTCAAGATATTTCAAGACAAAGTTCCATGATTTTTTTTCTCAAATTATGGTAATTTCACCAAGGCATGAATATTGCTTAATTTTGCAGTTTGACGATAATTGATGAATTTGTTTTCAACTTATCATATTTAAAACACATAGGCTTGAGTAATGAAAAATTAGGCAATGGCACCCATTTTGTGTTAACATTTTGTACAACTTTGAAATATTACCAGGTATATAACCATATTTCAAGCACTAGCGTTCAGCATTTTAACGGCTAAAAATAAACTTTTATACATTGTTTAAAATTAGCTATGTTTTTGTGACTATATATATCTGTCTTTAGGAAAAACTGTTCACTTCACAATATACCTTCTTCAAGGTCCACCTTAATGTTGTCCAGTATCTACCCCCTTTGTTCAGTCAATTGCCCAGATTCCATTGACAGCAGAAGTTCGGATACCTTCGCAACCTGTATAGTTTCTTCCGGCAAGCGATAGAACTCTCTGTGTACATGAATATCGTGGCCTAAGAAGTTGGCCAGAATGTCTAACTCATGATCTTTTAAATTCAGGATTTGAGAGAGTGTCGCGATTTGTTTTCTTAGTTTTGTGGACCTCAGGAGTTCTCGAAACTTTGCTTCACATCTCTCACTTGCATCCTTTAAACACTCACATCCACGGATATGGCCCAAGGAACCATATAATGGTCTTGCCAAGATAAATTTGTTAACTTCATGAACCCTAACCTTTAGTCTTTTAGCAATTAGTAACCAACTATTTCAATTCTCATCATGCTGTTGCTATCCATTAAATCTTCTTGCATTGTGGTGTGTTTCCTCTGAAAGTCATCTTAGATGCCTCGCCTTGTCTTCTCCTGTTAAACAAAACGACTTCAGCTAGAGCTGCTTCATTAAGTGTACTCCAAGCTTCAATACGGTCCTCAGTTTTAAGAGTTTTTAAATCTGCTTCACCAATAGATTTAAGATGGCTTGTTAAAAGTTTTACATCATTGGTTAGAGGTACTAATTTAATCTTGTTTCTTTTATTTTCACCTAAAGTCCTCAAAGCATGAGTCGGCACCTCCTCTGTAATTTCAATCAATTCAATGAAGGCAGAGGATTCATTTTTCAAATTGTCATATCCAGTTCGAAGAGCCTCTCCCTTCAGTATTCTTGCAAGGGGTTGTGTATTGGTGAGTTTCTATTGAAAATCCAGACACTGCCCTAGCAGTCCACAACTGACTTAACCATTTGTAGATTTATGACGTCTTTTAAACCTGCACTTATTGGATCAACTGATTTTCTCAAATGCAAAACCAAGCGTCCCAATTCCCTCATAGTATTGCGTATATAGCCAAACTGCTCTCTGTCATGGCCATTTCTTAAATACAGTTTTTCTCCAAGAAGAATAATCAGTCGTTCATTCTTACAGCATAAACCTATCTCCTCACCTTTCATTGTGACAAGAACTTCATTTAGACCAACAATTGTGCCTTTATGTGCTGGTAGTAACACAACTCACCCCCTTAAATACATTTGTCTGGTTTTTTACGCTTCTTCGTCTGACACATAGTCAGCTGCTGTGTCTACTATTTGTTTGCTTCAAGGATTTTAGTCGGTCGCCAATTTTGGGTTCAGGTATTTCTACTGATCAGTAACAGTGTTGTGTTTATCAAGTCAAATGTCCATCCAATAGTAACTAGTCCAGATTTAATCACGCCATAAGTTAACCAACATGATGCTATTAAGCTGTCTGATGTCCATTCGCATTCTAAATAGTTGACCATCATTATCGGGTTGTGATTACCCCAGGCTGATACCAGTGTATCCTGGTCAATATTCTTACAGAATGTGCGTGTTATACTCGGCATCGACAGAGATAAAGCAGTTCTCCTCAAATTACTGACATTTTGTAATTGTAATCACGAAGGGTTTCGCAAATGGTTACAGTGCCTTGTCCAAATGAAACTGCATTTTTCTCCATGACCAGCAAGGCGCTACAGTGCGCAAAAGTATTAATACAGCGAAACAGCCGTGAACACCATTAGAAATACATATCCGTCAACAACAAATTTAATATGTAAGTTATGAAAGTTATTTATTATGAATATTTGTTTGATATGTTAAATGAGTAACTACGAGGAAATAAATCAACTCAAAGATATGCTTTAAAAAATCCGAAATTAAACATGCTATTTAAAAACCCAATTCAAATCGATTAACAGTTTTCAGCATGTGAATAGCGCTTGGTTTTAAGTTGTCCGTGAGGAGATATCTAAGAATTGAAGTAACATGAAGTCATATTATAATTTTTTTAAAAAGTATTTATTTTCTATGGGTACACAATTAAGGCTGGTATTGCTTTTGTACAATTGTGAAATATTTCTTTTTTACAACTGATTTGGAACCGGCGAAAATACATATTGTATGAAATTAATAATGATATTTCTAAGGATTATTCGTATTAATTAACCATATAGCAGTATGCTACGTTTACAGTTATAATTAAACTTTAGGGATGTAACAGAATCCAGTTTTCTGATAGCCTAGATCTTTGCATTTATACTTCAAAGAACAACAAAAAAGGCAATATATGGGACGCAAAGGAGTAAACTTTAAATTCAAACTTAAATTCGATTTAATGGAGACTTGCCTCAGACAACTAGGCATTTATTAGTTATTTTGTCCGAACGTTTAATTAAAATCAGCGCTAACCTTCGTGATGTACTAAATGCTGGAGAAACAACGACCTAGCATTAAACCATAATTAAACGTCAATTGATAAAAAATAAATCAATGAATTGTATTTCCTGTTTGGTAGCTAGCATTAAAATTAACGCCATACGTTGATGAGTCGACCAGAAACATAAACGGATAAATTGCCTGCCAATATCCTGGCCAGCGATGATTTTGTTCATGTATGGCGTGATAGGGGTTAATTAGAGAATTAAGCCTCTCAATCAAATCTGAAGCGGACAAGCGATATCAGCATAGTCAAACCATAAATCAACCATTGTGTGACCTTCCATCATTTTAATATACATCTGAAATTATGTTTGTCCACATAATTTAGGACGTCTAGAATCAATATTGCTATTTAATTTGATAACCGATGGGTTTTCATAGTGTTTTGTAGAGCTGATAAGATTTTGTTCTCATTGCTACATGCCCTTTGGAAATGTAGACGGTAGGAAAAATGGTGTACAGATGATACGTTACCACAACCAGATGTCCTGTTTAATTTCCTATGACCTTAACAGACAGTGTTGTTTCCGCTGATAAGAGCGAATTTTTAAAGCTGACAACAGCTTAAGTTTACTTGATTCGTTCTATCCATTTTTATGGCTTTTAGAGATCAGTATGATTTATTAAACATAAAAATGTTACGTTATGAGAAAATCAGCTCAACTACCTTCACTGTGGCCTTTGCACGAAATGTTAATAAAAACAAGTATTTAAACAATAACTTATGAAATCGAAATTCTTTACATTGGATTCACATAATATAAAATGTTGGGGGAAATACGTGAATAAAATTGCAGAAAGAATTACAAATCCTGATAAAAAAATCTCGATGAATAGTGATTTGCGCGGATGTCTGTCTTGTATGCCTGAATATAAAAACAGATGCAGCTAATACAATGATACATGGCGAATGAAACCCTTTGTCACATGCTATAATAAATAAAAAATTGTGATACTGTCTGTCTGGAAATGAAAAATGAAACAAAAATGTGATTGAACTATCTTTATAGCGAAGTTGTAAGAATTGAATAAAGAATGTTGCCTAGGTGCATTTGGTCTGTGATTGGGTTTATTTTAACTGCTTCTTATTATTGTCAGGTCATGTCTCTGTTTGATGCGAGTGCTCATGGTGTGTTCTAGTGGTATTTCCATCACCCATTGAGATACGATTTGAATAGGTCTGTGTTAATACCAAATGTATCAAAGCCATTTAGATATGTTTATTATAAATAAGAAATACCTTTAAACTATAATGTGTATATTTTAATTTCAGACTAAGCAGAGATGTATCTATTTGCTGTGAATTTTAAACCCCATTATGAATTATAGCTTACTGATTGTCTGTCAATAAACAGCAAGATCCTTTGTCGCCCTTAAGGAATTTGTCAAGTGGTTCTGTGCCGTAAATAATTTTACCCACATGCGCAGTGATAGAAATATCATACACGGTTTCTAATGTATGTATTTGGTTTCACTGTTGTTGTTGTTGTCCGACAGACTCACTCTGATCGGATAATCGACGGGTCGACAGATAGTGCTACCATGTAATGCGAATTTATTAAGCTGAAAAAACATCAGAAAAAACTTTAATGAAAGCAATGTACTTAGTAAATGCTCACACAGTCTAATTCAAGCAGTGCACTATGAAAATTTGTGCTAAATTTAGAAGTGTGACAAAGTTATAGCAAGTAAGGGGACAAAGGTTACACTTAGTAAAGTAAGTTTAACCGTATGTGTTTTGAAGCCGTTATAAGTGCGATGCACTGCATCACAAGTAATTGTAATCGAGGAGAGCGTAAGTAGCTTACTCTGCAAGAGCGCTTGCCCTGCTAACCAGATACCCGAGTTCGATTTCCAGTTGAGGCAATCTTATATTTTATAAGTTTATTTGATACCAAGATTTATTACATATTTAAAAAAAAAAAGATGTCTTGGATAGTTAAAAACAAAATCTGTGTTGCAGAGACAGACAAAACTAATAAATTCAAAGATAAAGACATACATTTTGTTGGGGCCTAGCTGGAGGCTATTCGATTCTTTAACATTTAAAACAAAATTCACTTCCAAAATACTCTATACCTCTAGTCTTCGACAACGTTGAGAATACGGAAACAAAATCATGATTCGTTGTAAACTGTCCGTACTTGATGCTAGCAGAATATAGTTTCGAATTTTATCAACAATACACTTTGTAGAGATACGACATGCAGCTCAATGGAAACTTTATAAATAATGCCGTCCTCTCAATGACATATAATGCTGAATCATTATAAACTTATTACCGCCGAAGACATTTTTAAGCGAGTGTGGTACTGCTGAGAAATAATTAATTTTGATATGAAAATTGACTTCGAGTGTCTTTTTTATTAGGTTTGTGTAACCCAAAAGTGTATAAGGTAGAAAACGCGATGGTTTGTGTCCGGATAAGGCCATTCAATTTTTATATATCGAAAGATAAAGTGCCGAATCATAGTATCGTTCTGCTATTTCTAAAGGTTAGGAAAACTAGAGAATGTTTTTATGTGATGTGTTTTAGACAAACCAGAACAAAAGAATTTGACGTGAGGTGTAACAATTACGAATGTTGCGATTCTCGCATTTGTCCTCTTCCTGCTTTTCAACCAAAAGTGTCATGAAGTGAGACAGTCTAAGCTGTCGCAACAAGATAGCAATTTACCCTGTCTTCTTTTATGTGTAACCCCCTCCCTCAACAACCGATCACTGTCTTTTTAGGTAGGTCTATTGCTTGGAACCTCGAACAAGCAAATCAGCCATATTCCTTACCAGTTTAGACAAAATAATTGTATAAAATGTCATTGCCTGTTTGTGAATATTTATCTGTGATCTTTAAATCAAGACTTTGTCTTATTTTACCGTTCCGGAATTGTTTTGTGTCAATAATTGTACATTATTGTCCTAGTACTAGACACCAAAGTACACCCTGAATGTACTAGACACCGGAGTACACCAGAATGTACTAGACACCAGAGTACACCCAGGATGTATTAGAAACCAGAGTACACCCAGAATGGACTAGACACCTGAGTATACCCAGAATGTATAAGACACCTGAGTATACCCAGAATGTATTAGACACCTGAGTATACCCAGAATGTACTAGACACCTGAGTATACCCAGAATGTACTAGACACCTGAGTATACCCAGAATGTACTAGATACCTGAGTATACCCAGGATGTATTAGACACCTGAGTATACCCAGAATGTATTAGAAACCAGAGTACACCCTGAATACACTAGACATCTGAGTAAACCTTGAATGCACTAGACACCAGAGTATACCTAAGATGTACCCCAAATTGACCTGATCTCTGAGTATATGCTGGAAGTGTGCAAGCCTGAGTACACCTTGATTGATACCCCTGAGTATATCTTGAATATACCAGACACCTGAGAATATTTCAAGTGCGTTTCTATTGTAGAAGTTAGAAATTGTATTTTTCAAATTCATATTTAGACATTTAAAAGAATATTGAAGCACTAAAAATGAAACTGATATGCCCATGTCTTTTTGTTATGGTTTGCCTTTATATATTATATATTTGTTTAACATAATTTATTACAACTTGATATTATTGTGTATAAAATGGATTGGCTGTTAGTAGAATTGGTGCTGCTTCTCTATAATATAAAATCTTCAATAAATTCTGTGAAATAAATTTCTGGTCTTTGTTCATTGTTGTATTATTTATAAATCATTCAAAATAGGAAAATCTTTTCTTTTTATCCTCTGAAAAAAGGCATGGCCATTTCTCTAGGATTTGCATAACAAGGTTTACTCTTAAAGGCCGAGTAGCTAGTGAATCCACCACTACAGGTTTTTTTGAAAAAAATATTCTCATAATCCCAATCAAATCACCTTTTCCTACTTTTGCTTAAGAACTATTTATTTCTTCAAAGAGCCAAAGAGTAAAAGTTATGATGTTGATTAACATTTTGGTGCGATATGCAATGTCGGCCATATTTGTTGTGAAACCTATAACAGAGACAAAGATTGCTTGATTGGTGTTTAATGTCCTACTCAAGGGTATTTCACTTATATGAGGACGGATTGCCCGCTTCACACTGCACCTAGCCATATTACGGCGGAAAACCCGAGAGGAAACCTTGAAAAAACAACCCCGCACTTGCCGGAGCCACAACATATGTGACTTACTTATATACCTGATGGTCGACAGGTAGATTCAATCCTGTGAATGGTACATTGAAGCAGGTTCAGTTTAGTAAGCGTATACACTATCACTAAGCCACAGCCACCGGCCACACAGAGAGAAAGAAATTTGGAACAAAACATTTCAGAAAAGTGTTATTTAATAGGTTTCCTTTTTATAAATGTAATCCTTACAGTACACTCACATAAAAATGATCTGTTTCATTGATCGGAGTTTACAGACAAAAAGTGCTTTATTTTGAAAGGATTTTGTTTGTTTGTTTGATTGGTGTTTAACATCGTACTCAAGGGTATTTCACTTATATGACGACGGAAATAAATACAGAACATAACAAACAAAACAGCTTCCCGTTACCCTTTAGCTCTGTGAACACCAGGGCAACAGAAATCAACCTCTTTTCTCGACCTCTTACGATCGACTGAGGAAGCCGAAGGAGAATTCTGCCGGGCCATGGCCCACCCGCTCCCTCACGGGGCTATTTTGAAAGGAAGATGGATTCTATACTTTACAGAAGTGTCAGACTTAAATTCTTACTACACCTTATGAGGAACGCCCCAACTCCTACTAACATATACATATACTTATGAGTGTCTCAGAAGAAAGAGAGTCACAATTCATATTTCAACACTTCAGTTGAGTAAAATAAGAAGAAAGTAATAAAGTTTGCTTAATTCAGTTAATGCATTTTAAATTGACAATGTTGATATTTATCTCAGTGAAATTTAAGTGGAGAAATGTAGTCACTAACAAAGAGCTTATACAATCACAGAAGTTGTCCAAATCCCTCTCAGACTAGGAAATGCGTCATGATTTTGGGGCACCTTGTATAGTAACAACTAACCTCCGAGAGCCTGGAAAGAAAAACACAGAAAAATGGACTTCAATAACTCATAATCCAACCCCTTATATAGTTCTTTTACAATGTGTGATTTGATTGGAATGCACTTCCTGTTGCCCTGGTGCTCTAAGTATAAAGACGAAGCACTTTGTTTTGCACCAGTGACGTATAGTGCAGTTTCCCTTATCCAACAGACTGGCAAACAATCTTATAAATGAAAATAATTGAGTATGGCATTAAACCCCAATCAATATTTCTGTGCATGTCATAATTAACCAGACTTGATGATCATCAGCTTACATATCACATGACGCAGTTGACAAAAAGGTATCTATCCTCTGCCTGCACCAACACTGACCTTGGCCAGCACCAACACTGACCTTGGCCTACATCAACACTGACCATGGCCTGCTTCAACACTGACCATGGCCTGCTGACCTTGGTCTTCATCAACACTGACCTTGGCCTGCATCAACACTGGCATTGACCTGCACCAACACTGCCTTTGGCCTGCTTCAACACTGACCATGGCCTGCTGACCTTGGTCTTCATCAACACTGACCTTGGCCTGCATCAACACTGACATTGGCCTACATCAACACTGACCTTGGCCTGCATCAACACTGACCGTGGCCTACATCAACACTGACCTTGCCCTGCATCAACACTGACATTGGCCTGCTTCAACACTGACCATGGCCTCCATCAACACTGACCTTGGCCTGCATCAATAATGACCTTGGTCTGCATCCACTCTGCCGGCCTGCATCAACACTGACCTTGGGCTCCATCAACACTGATCTTGGCCTGCAACAACACTGACCATGGCCTGCAACAACACTGACTGTGGCCTGCATCAACACTGACATTGGCCTGCATCAACACTGACCTTGGCATCCATCAACACTGACCTTGGCATCCATCAACACTGACCTTGACATCCACCAACACTGACCTTGGCCTGCATCAACACTGGCCTTGGCATCCATCAACACTGACCTTGGCCTGCATCAACACTGACCTTGGCCTCCATCAACACTGACCTTGGCCTGCATCAACACTGACCTTGGCCTCCATCAACACTGACCTTGGCCTCCACCAACACTGACCTTGGCCTGCATCAACACTGACATTGGCCTGCATCAACACTGACCTTGGCATCCATCAACACTGACCATGGCCTGCATCAACACCAACCTTGGTACCCTGGTTGACATCATTTTTACCAGGTCGTATAGTATGTAAGCATATATCACACAATTAGTCTTATGTCATACAGTGGAAATTTATAGTTTTAATAGGTGCATAGTTACCTCCCCTGTCTCTATGTTCACACAACCACAACCCTTGCCAGGTGCCTAACAACGGGGAGCCATCTTTTAAAGGAAACGTGACTGTACTGCCAAACAGTAGAGATTTCAAATGGGCTGGCTGTAAGAAAAATAATAATGAATTTTAGAATTCAAGTCATGTGATTGCTTTGTTTTATGACATATTCCAGTTTATTTTGCTTAAATAAAACAAAGATGGTGAAAGAAAACACCCTTCACTGGTTTGACAAATAACAAATTAAATCACATTAAACATGCAGTCACAATTTTGCAACAATACATCATAGTAAAATCTGAATTTCCGCTTCCATCTTCATGCAGGCCTGTGCTGTTATCTTTTCCGACATAACCTCAAAATCGGCCCTCTAAAATTTGAGAGATAACCTAACATTTGCATTTCTCCCTGGTTTGCTGATTTTTAAAATATATAAATGTGCCTTTGTGAAAAATAAAGCAAAATTGTTTTAAAACACAAACTTCATTGATTATCGGATGACAAAATTGGTCAAAATCAATAGACAAATGCAAATTTAGATGAAAGCTGCTAACAATTTGGGCAACTAAAGGTCCTCAAATTAAGTTTGCATAACCATGTGGAAACTGAGATCTCCCTAACAGCAACATTTTTTGGAACCCCTGTAAATATTTAACCTAGTCAATGCATTATGTGGTACAATGTTTGTCGTTGCTTGGTTTGGGCTGATGCCGTGTAACAATACAGTAGTTATCTTGCACACTTGTTCCCCCTGCAAAGTTATCTCCACTACTCTCATGTGAAAGCACACTCTGATACTCTGACAAAGAGGCAGATACGGGTTCTTTCTCATTAATGTTTAATGCAGACACAGTCTGCTTAGGTGTGAATTGCTAGAAAGGCGATTACAGCAGATTGAATCCATAGTACTTAGCGGTTTACAAATTGACCTTCAACATGGCGTGATGTCATCTTGCAATTCGAGTTAATAAAGTTTCTAACTTGCTAGTTTACGAGAATAATCAACTGTTGGCTTACCATGTCATCTGGTCCTTCACAGGTATGTGTAAATGTAGCTGACTGAAAATTAGAAAAAATGAGGAACAGTTTATAGTAAAACTATTCCTATTAAAATAGATGTTTGATCTGGTTGCCTTCACTTCTGTAACTTGTCATCAAATGGTACAAAGACAGTGCCTCATAGATCTGTGGCCAGCAATAATGAGTGAGAAAAACTGGTAACAAGCCAAGTGCACTGGTTGCTGGCATCCCAACCTCCAAATTGTTGCAGGGAACCGAATCAGCTTCCCCATAGGTGTGGTGGATCTGTATTTTGCATTTAAGTCTGGCAAAGCTTAACAGGACTACCGACCTGGATTTTTATTTTCTTTACAAGGCAAAAATCTCAGCAAAAATTTCATGCAGATGATTTGTTTGCTTGATTACAATTTAACGATGTACTTCAGGTTATTTGACTTATATATATATATATGTGATGCCACTCACTTCCCACAACTTAAATTTCGTTTAATTTTACTTTTTACTTAAATATGGCAGATAACTGAGAGGAAGCAAAAATTTGATTTTCTGAATATCTTTTTAATTTGTTAATTTGGCAGATCATAAATTAAACTAATGATAGACAACATTACCTCTGGAACAAGTTTGTTCATAAACATTTCTGTGTCATCTCTGTAACAAAAAAAGTCTAACTTTGAGAATGAGTAATTGTTAATTGTCACCTGTGTAACATGTTATTTTATCGCAAATTATCGTATGTTTTTACGGATTAAACAGCAAAGATAGCTGAACAGTTAACATGTCTATTTTTTTGATTAAGCATTGTAATGTTTATTTGCTTGATTAGGAATTAAGCTGTAGTCAAGATTATGTGAATTTATGCAATCACATGATGTCTTGACAACCCTTAGGGGTGAAGGAAAACAACCTTGACCCCACTGGCAACAAACAATGTATGTTCCAGACGGACGTTAAACAATGAGAAAATGGAATAAATAAAATAAAAAAATTACCACAAGGGATCTTACATGTTTTTTCTGTGGCCTGTCCTAAAATTAGAGTGTCCCAACTTATAGTATTTGTTGGGAAATAAAAAAAAATGATCTTTTAACACTATATTAATGAGAGGATATATATATATCTAACATTTTAAATCAATATGTAGTTCTAACTTCAGAGAGAATATTAGACTTACCTAACAGATGGATCCCAGTTCTAAAAACAAAACATAATAAAAATAAAAATAAAAAAATATTGGAAATGTGTAATGTTATTGGCTTCTACATGTCTATACCAGTACTTTATTTGTATAAATCAAAATTAAAATTTGAATTTAAACAGATTATGTCATACATGTACTTTTGACGAAACTTTAATAAGAGCTCCATTTTCACATTTACTAACAAAAGTTTCAGAAAATGGTACATTGCAAAATATGTCAAATCCTTGCCTTAAAAATTAAAAAGTACATAAAAACCCATATAGAAAAGTTTATTTTCCTTCTGTACTAAGAAAAGAATGTATTGTCACTTTTCCAACAAACTGCACTTCGCCAGAGGGCTGCCTTTTAGTTTGGAGCTACCATGAGCTGGAAGGACGGACACAAGTGGATCATACCATAATACAGCCAATTTTCATTGGGTTTGTTTGTTTGTTGGATTGATGTTTAACGTCGTACTCAAGGGTTTTTCACTTATATGACGACGACACAAATACAGAACATCACAAACAAATCTGCCTACCATTACCCTTTAGCTCTGCGCCAGGGCAACAGAAAGCAACCTCTTTTCTCGCCTCATGGAAGCTGAGGGAGTATTCTGCAGGGCCATGGCCCAACTGCTCCCTCACAGGGCCATTTTCATTTGGTGTTTAAAAGTACAAAACTTAAACTGCAGACAGATTCTGAAAGACATTTCCATAAAATTACAGTTTTGTACTTCGAGAGGATCCACAATAACGTCAGCATTGGGTTGAAAACTTAGTGGGTAAGTCAAGGCAGAATCCTAGCCTTAAATATTAAATGTAAATTAGCAATAGAGCTATTTTTAAAGCCTTACCTCATTCAAAGCTAAACTGGCAGATGTGTGCTTTACTGAAAGAAAAAAAAAGATAAATAAGCTTATTCGCAAAACATACCTGTAACCAAGCCTGCCTAATACCCTATAGCAGAAATGTATGTACAAGAAATTTGTTTGTTTTGTTAAGAGTATTTTCTTACCAATTTGTGTATTTTTGTGCAACAGCAGAGCACAGAATAATAATTTCTGTGTGTATTTTGATGGCCTATTGGTGTATTTAACATACAATATGTGTATTTTGATGGCCTATTGTTGTATTTAAAACATACATTATGTGTATTTTTGTGTAACAGCAGAGCACAGAATAATAATTTCTGTGTGTATTTTGATTGCTTATTGGTGTATTTAACATACATTATGTGTACTACTCTAGAATACACGGAGTAGGCAGGCCTGATATGCCCAAAGCGGTTAACATGTATTTTGTATACAAAAATATTTATTATTTTAAAAAAGGTTTATATAACAAATTATGCTAGCCAATGCATAAGTTAACTGTTTGACATTCAATCACATAAATTTTGTCTATAAAATGAATACTTTGGTAGCTATTTAAAGGATTAAGGACACTGAATCAGGGAGACAATTAGACAAATGACACATATTTGCAAAAAGGAAGCTAATGATTTCTAAGACAACATAAAACATGTTATCTAGATGAAACAATGCAATTTTACTTTCACAACAAGTAAAAACTCAACAAGTAATCTGGATTTTGGTTGATTCATTGATTAGGCCTAAAAAAAATATCTTGTTTCCTCTCACCTGACTGACCCTACAAAATTGCTCTGAGTCTGAATTTAATAGGCTTTTGAAAAAAAAAAAAAATAAAAAATTTATAACAATAACAAATGACGTAATTTGATATTGTTGGAAACTTAATCTTCCCCCAGTGCTAATTAAAGACATGGCTGATACTCTTCAAACAAACGGCCCTTAGCCACAGGGCCAACATCTTCTCTAGCCAAAAGTTTTATTCTGAGCTACTCTCATTACCACCATGACAGATCGATGGCATATAACCCTAATGGCGGTGTTGTTTATTGTTTGTTTGTTTGATTGGGGTTTAACGTCATTCTCAAGGGTATTTCACTTATATGACAATGGATTGTCAACTTTACACTGTACACAGCGTTATTACGGTGGAAAACCGAGAAGAAACCTTGTAAACCCACCCCTGCGATTGTCAGAGCCTCAACATGTGACTCGCTCATATACCTGATGGTCGACTGACGGACTTGTAGCAGTGAACAGTACATCGAAGCAGGTTCAGTTTAGGAAGCGCACTTGCTACCACTAAGCTACGTTGGTGGGTACATACGCAATACTCTCATTGAGTCCATGTAGGTTTAATACCCCGAACATATCCTTTTTTGAAAACACTTCACGAACTTTCATTATTAACTATCATCATCATATTCATTAGCAGAGTCTTCTCCTAATACAGCATCTGATTGGACGTGTAGAAGTTCCCAGGCAACCAATCAATCGCTGAGCAGAAGCGTTTGGTTACATGTGCTCTATCCACCATGGGTTGTGATACAGACTCAGAGTAGCTCAGAATAGAACTCTTGGCTATTGAAAATGGAAGGCCACGGTAATTTAAACATTTGGGACATGACCGTTAACTTTATTTCCACTGATCTCTTTACATAGGCATTTCCCTGACTCTGAAATATTAGTAATATTTATTTTATTAATTCTTACTAAAAACTGTCATGAGTCCAACTTTAATGTTTTTCATTTCTGGACACTTTTTGTGGATTTCTTCCCCAATCAGATGACATCCTCGGGTTTTGGAACTGAGAGAAATCTCCTTTTGGTACCAAACACATCCTGTGTGAGCACTAGTAGCCATCTTGGACCGGAACTGTATTTGGGTTGTGTTAATTTGATATAAGAATTGTCTCATTCATCCACCACCAATGTTACTGTAACAATTAACACAATAATTTGTAAGTATGGTGAACAAAATAAAATAAATTCTGAACAAAGATTGATTGATTGGGGTCAAATGTCGTACTCAAGTTTGTTCCACTTATATGATGAGATTGCCTTTTGCACACTGTTCCTTGTTACATGTAAATATGGTGGAAAACAGAGAAGATTTGTTTGTTTGATTAGGGTTTAACATCGTACTCAAGGGTATTTCACTTATATGACGATGTATTGTCCACTTCACACTGTTCCTTGCCTTATAACGAGGAAATCTGGTAAAAACCACCCCAGCTGTTGCCGGAGCCACATCTTGTGACTCACTCATATACCTGAGGGTCGAGAGATGGACTTGATCTCGTGACAGTACATCGAAGTAGGCTTTAGAAAACGCACTTGCTAACCACTAAGCCACTGATGCGGGCCCCAAGTCAGGGTGGAAGAGAGAAAAAAAGACAGGCTGGTAACAGATATATAACCGTATTTCTGTACTTTTAACAAGGCTAATGGGGTATCCATATAATAGCCAGTAAGTTGGAAGACGTGAAAACTTGACACAGTTTTGTGAACTCTTACTCTGTATCTCTTAATAAGGCAGTATGAGGTTAAACCCCAATCAAACAAACTAAATAAGGCTACATTTCATGATAGACTGTCATGGTTACAGAGCTCTGAATCTAAAATAGGCTCCCGAGATCGGACACATTATTTAGTTACTAACTACAAGTAGATACAAGTGTCTGTGATCTTACATGTATAAGGCCTCTAGATGCGAGGTGTATCTTAAACCTGGGATGAGTAAGTAGAGGGATTAGAAACTCCACTACCCTTTGAATCATTGAACTGTGAATGTGTTACTCAGCTATCTTGTTCCAAATGACATGTTGGGCGTTGTTTAAATCTGGAATGAGTATAGACTCATCCCAGGTTAAATATATGAAGTCTGCTCAATAGGCCAAGCTAGCCTTACCTGATGCTCCCTAATTGCACTTGCAGGGGCATAGCCACTGTGTAGCATTGTAGGCCTGGGCCTATACTTTTTTTGACCATCTTAAAAAAAAACCCCAAAACACACACATAGCCGAAAGCTTTCTGATGATTGCCGTCTGATGCAAATTTCTTCAACACTGGTGTTAGCCAGAAATCAGAAGTAAGGTGTCCAAAATGGCCATTTTGCTTCACTTTTCGAAAATACTGGATGTCGATTTTTGACAGATTTCCTATCTCCTGCATGTTCAAGTTTCTTAAAACAGGGTGTCTATAGTATAAAAGTCAATTACTGGCTATAGTATAAAAGGCAATTACTGGCTATAGTATAAAAGGCAATTACTGGCT
>JARFOD010074179.1:0-37483 GCA_031763545.1 Mopalia muscosa
ATTAGAATAGAAACTTTATTCTAATATTTCCGATATTTAAAACTCTTACTAGGTTATTGCGTTCAGAAAATGTTTTAAATTTATTTTTATTCCAATTTAGATTTAGCCCCCACTTATGAAAAAATCTAAACCACATATATCCATTCCCTTTAGATAGGGAAAAGATAAAAGTATTAATATTCATTGTGGTCCCCCTTTAATTTTTAACTACTGACATTATATCTGAATGTCATAGGTAGGTCAAGAGGTTGTCATAGGTAGGTATGTCATGGGTTAAGGCGAGGAAATTATGACTAAAGCTTCGATGTTCCATAGTTAAAAAATGTAGAGATTTAAACCACCCCCGCACCATAGCACCACCACGCGACACGACAAAATATAATCTGTGTCTATGTATTAATGATTCTTATTAGTGGACAGGGGCTTTGTATAGGTTGATTATCCTTTCTTTAGTATTCATTTTAAATCCCTTTAATTTATTTAAATGTCTTTTTATTATGGTGGTTATGACATAACGGTCTAAGGTTAGAGTCTACCAATCCAAGTAATGGGTTTTCATTAAGTTCTATAATGTGATCCACTACATCTGCGTTAGTTGTTATTCCCTCATCTAAACAATCCTGACATAATCCGCCGTATTGTTTCATTATCTGTTCACGTTTCTTCTTCCATTGCGTGCTACTGTAGAACTCTTGATTAGTTCTCTTTGTCTTGTTGTACATCTTATCATTTGTTGTATCTCTACAATTGTGGGGCAAAGATACTATCTTCTTGCACTTATGGCAAATCTTTTTATTTATGCTTGGCATTATCTGTGTACCTTATAATCAATACTAGCTTTAACAGCTCTTTTGTAATATCTGCTTTTCTTTCTACAATTAGATTTAGTTTCTTTAATGTAGAAGTGCAGCAGTCCGAATTTCTCATCTTTCATATCTCTTGTTCTTGCTTGTTTATATTCTTTTATTGTCTTTGTTATTCTTGTGCCGTAATATACACAGTCACTAGCGTATGTTGTTATTGTTAGGGCTATTATTATTAATAGTTTCACTTTATTAGCCCTAATTTGTTTTCTTGGATTGTGTCTATGATTCTTATATATTTAAGCTTATGATTTCCCCATTCTACTTTTTTACCTTCCCAAGTATCTGAAACCCACATATAAGATAGGTTATCCGGACTATAAGTAAAATACCCTCTTTGTATTCTTATTGTTTCACTTACCCTATCACTTAGTTCAAACTCAACAATTGAACTATCTGCATAAATTTTTTCATTGTTAATGTCTGTTTTGCCTATGTAGTCAAAAGGTATATATCTATTTTCTTTATCATTCTCATTATGCAATAAATCAACTACTTCATTGTCTAAATCAGCAATAAAAAGAACACCACCGCTATACCTAGCAATATATTCTTCATCAACCCATTCTTCTTCTAAGTTATCCCATACTATAAACTCATTCATCCCTACAACCCTCTTAATTCTAAATTCTCGAACAACTCAAAAGGAAACCCTTTAACTTCTTTGTTGTCATCTTTTACGTATATTACATTCTCTTTTGATTCTGATACTACGGATTGTAGTTTATAATCCTTACCTTTTGTTAAGCTTGGATATTGGTTTGTTTGTATGCATTTTATTTTCATTTTACTTCCTTATATAGGCTTAGTAGTTCTTCTTTTGTTGCAGGTCGCCATATATTGAAATTTAAAGATTCTTCAAAATACATCACTCTTATATTATCGCAATCATCTATTATTGCGATTGGGAAATTACTTTCTTCTTTATACCATGGTTTTTTAATTGGTGTTAGATTGAATTCTTCTCTACTATCAAACATATCATTACATTCATGACAATTCCCTTCTAAATCCCAAAAATGAGTAACATTATTTACTAGTCCAAATATTTCACTCTCTTTATCTTTAAAAAATATTTCGCACTCAAAATCAGGAACTTCAAACCCATATTTTTTAAACTGACATTCTTTATTATTCATTATTAACCCTTTAGTTTTTCTTTTTATTTTCTGCTTTAAATCTTTTCTTTTTCAATCTCGCCACTTTTAATCTGTTCATACAGAATACCTTTTTTAATAAGTTCTAACCTCTTAGGATGAGTATCTCTCATGTATGTGTATTGTCTTTCTGTTAGACCAGCTTGTTTCATTGTTATCTGTTTAGATATTTTCATTTACTAAACCCCTTTATTGTTTCATGTAATTATTATAATAGATTTTGCCTTAGATGGTACTTAAATTGATAGAATGAATACAATATTGTATGCTTATATAAATTTGGGGATTGTGAGTTTTAGCAGTATTAACTTAAACGTGACTATGTTCGCGTTATAGTCACTATTAAATTAATGTGTGTTCTTCATTACTTCTTTAATTAATGCTTCTTTCTTTGCTTCATATAGCTTGGTAGAATCAAAATTATGTTTAGATAATTCTCTGTATCTTTTTGTTTCATTTTTATAATCAGTAATTATATCTTTAAAAATAGTAGATTCCCAAATAATAGTCTTTATGTTAACCAAGGGTCTTGTAATAGGTATAATTATATATACAAAGACTAATCCTATTGTATTAAGAATCCTTTTTATCATCTATTTAACCTCCTTCGCTTCTAATAACGCTTGTTCTTCTAAATACTTAGAATATTCCGATTTATTATAGTTAAGATTATCTTTTTGTTCTTCAAGTGTAAACCACATTGTTGCATTTTTTTCTTTGTTTCTGTAATACACTACAAATTCATCTGTTGTTGCTTTGCTTTTGTCTGTGTACATCTTATCTAAATCAATAGTATAAAAAGTACCTGCTTTTACTTTTGGAATTTCTTTAACTTCCATTACTTCTTTAACAACTTTTGGTGCTTCATTTGGTAATGTCGGGTTGATATATAGCCCTACAATAGATAAAATTATTGCAAATAGAATAAGTGTTGTTCTTTTTTCTATTGCTTTATTTGCATCTTTAAGCCATGCTTGAATACTTCTACGTTTTGCTCTTGTATCGTGTTGTATTTCGTCAATTGCTTCTTGTGCATCTTCAACTATTTCTTTAAATTCTTTTTCTATTTCCATAATTATCCTTTTATTTTATTATCAAGCAGGGACAAGCCCTTACTTTGCGTTAATTTCCCAAGGTTCTTTAAGTGTTACCCCGTCTTCTCTGTATAAACTTAAGTCTTTTTCTTCTGAACCATCTTCAATTATTTCATCAGTTATTTTAATCATATCGTGAAAACCTGATAAGTCAAAATCTATTTCTTTAGGCTCTAACTTTTCTGTAAGTTCTTCAACTTTTTCTTTTAGATAATTAGTACATTTTACTAAATAATCTAAGTCATTCTTTTTAACTGTTATTAATTCTTCAACTTTATTTTCTTCTTCCATTTTCATTTCCTTTTAATTTTTTAATGTTATTATTATACCTAAAACGGTGCCACAATTTCCTTAATTGTTACTTCATAAGTTTTGTTTTTATCTATAAATTTATCTATACTCATGCTGATAAAAGCTCGACCTCCTGATACTGTTAATAATTGAGATTCTTCTTTTAATTGGTTGTCTATTATTTCATTTAGTTCTTCGAATAATGTTGGTTTTTGCTCATTTTCGATTGTTCCATTCTCCATAACCATTTTTATTTGCTTATGATTGTGTTTGTAAATTAATTTATAAAATTGTGTTTTATTCCATTTAGGATGAGAATTTAATATCCATTCATCCTTTTCTGTAGTCCTATATGCACAAACATATTCCCCTGTTTCAAACTGTTTCTTTAAATCTTCATACATAATTTAGCCTTTTCTTTTGCTGTTATTTTTCTACTATTAGCCCACCATTTAACCATGGGCTTTGACAATATTGCATAGAACAGCATTGCTACTGTTACTATTATTATTTCATTCATTTAGCATCCTTTTCATTTACTGCATAATGTTGTTTCTTCTATTATTGGCTCGTTGCAGCAGTTGGATATTTGGATTGTTTCTTCTTTACAATCTGTGCAAAAATACCAATCATCGCTTGCTGTTGCTCTACTATAAATTAGCGTGTCTATATCTGTTTGTGTCGCATATTCAGAACCACAACTACCACACGATGGGTAATAGTTAAACTCATTTATATCTAGTTGATTACTCATGAGAAAACCTTATTGAACAATACAAGCTATTTTTTCAAGCCTGTTGTTGTTTCTTGGTTTGCTTTTCTTCTTAACATTACTTTGATACTCTGATAAGTTTCGTTTTCTTGTTGCTTCACTTACTTGATTATCTATACAAGTAAAACAAATTCCTTTTTCAATATCTCCCATAAATTTTGATATTGATTTTCCACAGTTGCATTTTTTTAGTATTAATTTACTCATTTTTTAACCACTCCATATATTTATGATATGTCGTTTCATTAATTTCAAATATATCATTATTATCCATACCAACTGATATATGTGGCTCTTGATTTTCTTGAAAGTGCTTATAAATTAAAGCTACTTTTGCAAATGGGTATATAATATAATCCCCTTGATACTCTTTGTCTGGTACTTCAAAATAATTCATAATTTCCCCTTTAAAATGTTGTATAAGGACAATCTAAAAAATTGCCCTCTAAATCTCTTAATGCTTTAACTTTTTGCGGTGTTATTTCATAGAGCTTATTATCTAAACATCTATGCTCTATATATGCTTTATTAGGTAAAGCTTGACTTTGTTTTGTACATCCTTGTAGTGCTATTATTGTTATAATTAGGAGTGCTAGTTTCATTTTTTAGACTTAGGTATACAATCAAATCTTTTTACACCAACACTTATACAGATATAATTTGGATTCCCTTTAGGTGTAAATTCAAATACATCTGCATTTGTTCCCCATGTATCAAGTTCATAATAATAGTCTGGGTCATAAAGTGGGTTGCTTCCTTGCTGTACAACTCTACTGCTTCCGTTACCATCATTTGACATTGGTCTATTGTCAAAACATCCATTAAATAATCCTATGCATATAAGACCTATTAACATTACTTTTTTCATCTTCTTTTCCTTTGTGTAAATAAATTCCATACTCCTAAGAGTAAAACTATATTTGCTATTGTTAGTATAAATTGCATTATTGGGATTATTTTTGTATTCCTTTGCAAGTTATTAGAAATACATAATCATCATTTTTATAAGGGAATGTATCATCTATAACATTACCCATCATCTTGCAACATTCTACTTCATTCATGAATATATCGCCAACCCTCTTAACTTCAATATCTAAACAAATATCTTTGAATCTTGATTGGTGTTCTTGCATTTGTGAAGCATCATTCCAATTGCATCTTTTTAAAACCCTTTCTTTCATATAATCTGTTGTTAGTCCATATCCTATTTCAGAGTTTTTAAAATCTCTAGGCATAAAATCATTTTTATATAATATTTCGTTTCCACCAAGAAGTATTTCATCTTCGGCAAAATCTTCCTGAATAAAAAACTCATTGCCTTTTTGGATTGGTGAAAACTGAATTAAATCTTTCACTAACCCAATTTGTGACATTTTTAAACCCTGTGTGTCAACTGGAACTATAAACATAGTAGCCCCACGCTCTCTTGCATCAAGCATTTCTTTTGTAAAAACTATGCCTTTCATATGCTAACTCCTCTTAGTTCTGCAAACATATTCCAACCCATGCGACTATCATTTTTATAGCTTAGATAATCGTTTAGCTCTGTTTTAGCTTCATATACTGATTGTGTTGTTTGTATTAATGTTTCTCTCATGCTAATTCCTCTGCTTCAACAAAATCTGCTATTGATTGATATATGTCTTCTGATTCTACTATCATATTTAACAAATCTTGAACTTGCGAAACTGGCAAAAACTTACGATAAAGTGCTTTTTGAATATTATCTATATCATCTTTGCATTTGTTTTTTTGAGAAAATGTTAATTCTTTAGCTGTAAATATTAAGTCATATTCAATATCATCTTTTGCGATACCATTTTTATTGTACCTTATAAATTTACCGCACAAATTGCCAGTATACACATTGTCTGATAATAAACATATAGTTACTTTCTGCTTATTATAATTATAATAACTTTCTCCAACTTTTAATTCTAGCATCTGCAATCCTTTGCAAACTCTTTAAAATTCTTCATATCTCTTTTAACTATTTCTTCACTTGCATTTAAAAAGTGATTTAGCGATAATCTTTCATTTTTCATTTTCAAACCCTTTAATTTTTGATAATTGTTTTTAAATCCAAAGTTGCATCTAGCCCATTATCTTGGATATCTCTAATTCTTTCTTGAATTATATTCTCTCTTGATTCGAAATATCTAATAGCTTCTTCGAATACTCTACTTTTAGTTTTACCCATTTTATCCGCTAATACTGTTAAGCTTTCATAGCTTTCGGCATCTACAGATAGACCAATTTTTACTTTTTTTTCGCCTTTTGGTCTTCCTATTTGTTTGCTCATTTTATATACCTTTGTTTTTATATGTAGAAATTATAGTATATTTTAATTGTATTGTCAAGAAAAAAGAAGAAAGAATTAGAAGAATTTAGAAATTTGTTAGTTTTAAGAGAAACAATACACCCAGTACCCCTACTAGATGTATCTACTTTATAAAAATTTGTTAGTTAAAATGGTATTTCTTCGTCTGAAATATCAATTTCAGGAATATTATTAGGAGTATAACTATTGCTTGAACTTTGCTGTCCTTGTGGTGCTTGATTATAGCCTTGATTACTATTCGCTTGATTGTCTGATTTTCTATCAATGAAAGTAAAGTTTTGTAATTTTATTACTACCTTGTCCCTATTGGTTCCATCTTGTGCAGTCCATCTTTCTTGATTAAGCTCTCCAGATATTCCAATTCTTGAACCTTTATGAAAAAAATTGTTAATTGTTTCGGCTTGTTTCCCAAATACTGATACATTAAAAAATGATACTTTTTCTACTTTTTGACCGTTTTTATCTTTGTAGTCTTGATTTACTGCGATTGGGAAATTCCCTAAACATTGTCCGCTTGATAAATATTTTAGTTCAATGTCTTTTGTTAATTTTCCTATTATGCTTATGCTATTCATTTGTGCTAATCCTTTTTATTGTTTTTAATTTCTTCAAAGTCTTCTTTATTTGGAAATGGTGGCAATACTAAACCATGATTTGCGAATACTTGGACTAAACCATCTATAATCTTATTTATATCTGTTTTAACTAGCTTTGTGCTTGTTGTTTTGTTACAAGTGGCTTTCATTATTCTATTAAATAAAATAGCTTTTACAGTGTCCTTGTTCCAATCAACTTCCATTTCAATAACTTCTTTTATTGGCAGATTGTTATCGTTTAAACGTTGTGCTATATTTTCACACCATAACCATAATGAACGATTTTGCTTATCTGTTCTTTTGTCTAAGTTTTTTAAATCAACTTGAAAATAATCTCCCTCTTGAAGATTTGCTATTTTTTCAAAAGCATCTTGGTCAAGAGGTACGATTCTTCCTTTTCTGATTGCTATGTTTATTTTCATTATTTAATATTCAAGCTAACAAAAGTATCAAATTCTTTCTGTAATTTTTCTTTGAATTTAGATAATACTTTTTCATTCTCAACACTTGCTGAAACTTCAACTTCGAAAATTGCTTCTAAAGTTACAATCTTTTTATTAGTTCTTTTTTCTTCTGCGATTCTTTCACTTTCTTCAAAATCTTCTTTTGCTTTTTGAAGTCTTAATTCTTCTTGTTTTTCATCTTCAAGTCTTTTTATTTCATCTAGTTTATCTTGCTCCTTTTTTGTAGCTTCATCTTTAACCGCTTGAATTGCTTCATCTTTTTCTCTTTGTACTCTTGTTATTTCCGAAAGTCTAAATTCTTCTTTTTCTTCTGCATCTTTTTTAGCTTGTTTTTCTGCTTGTTCTTTTACTTTAGCTTCAACTTCCAAACGTGAATCTATCATTAATTTTAATCTTGCATCATAATCGTTTTCTTTAATAAATGATTCTACTTCTTTTAATTCTATTGGGAATTGAAGCCCTGCATCTAAACAAGTTACTTTTAATTGTAATGTTCTTATCGTTACAGCATCTTCTAAAGCTTTAATAGCTCTTACCATGCTTTGCAATGATTCTTTTGCTTTTTTTGTTAAATCTGTTTTCCCTAAGCTTCCTTCAACTACTAAAGCCTCAATATCTAAAAATCTATAAGAATCAGAAACTTTTAATTCTTCAAAAAGTCTATCTCTTTCTTGCTCTAACTTGAATCTAATAATTTTAAATCTATTTTCCTTAAATACATCTGTTTTTTCTTTAATTTTAATCTCTGCATCTTTCAATAATTTTAAAAGCTTATCTCCCTCTATTTTTAAATCATCAGCAGGTTTTTTAATTTTTTTACCTAATGCAATTCTTGCTGTGTTTATTTCTTTAATTTTAGCACTAAGTTTTCTAGCTAATTTATTTGCGTCTTTTTCTCCATAAGATATAATATTATCGTTCTCATCTTTTATAGTTTCTTGTGTAACTTCTACATCAAAAACTTGTACGTACTTTTCAATCTCTTTTTTTAATTGGTTAGTATTAGTTTTAATATGTGTACCACCTTGAAAAACAATAGCTGATAATTCTTTCTCATCTACTATTTCTACTTCTACTTGCTCAACTTCGTTTAAAAGTTCTCCAGTTTGTGCGTTAAATTTTTGCCCGTCTACTTCAATTATATTTTCCATTTTCATATTCCCTTTTTTGTTTGAATTCGCAATAATCACTATTGCATCCGCTTATACATCTTACTAACTTGCATAGATTGCATGAAGTTACTTTTTTTCTTCTTCTTTATCTTCACTTAGAGATAATCTTTTGTAAGCTTTATTTATCTGTTCTTCTGATAAGTCTTTTAATTCCTTAACTTTGTAACTGTTACAAATAGCATCAATATTTATCCCTTTTTTTTGTGCCATTTTTGCAATATCAACACTTGTAATAGTATCTTCTTCAACTATTTTTTGAGTAATATCAATATCTTTGTTTTCTTCTTCATTTATTTCTTCATAAATATCTTCAAAATGAATACGAGTTGCTTTTTTAATGATAGTTTTCAATATCATTTCCAATTCCCATTTATTCCATATTGTTTTAGTTTTTGCTATTGCTTTATGTTTTTCAATTTCTTTTTTGTCTAATAGTGTTAAAAAATTGCCCCTTTTGTTTTTAATAACGCAATAAGCACCTATTATTTTATTAGTTTCTCTATTAAATGGATTCATTAAGTTATGTCTATATGTAACACCTTTATCAGTTTGTGAAAATGTGAACTCATCGCCTTGATACACTTCACTAAATGATAACTCAGTTTCTGGGTAAGCAATTAGCAATCTATTTTTATAAGCTATATAATCGTAACTTAACCCTCTGTTTGTTATTATAATGTGCTTACCATCAAATCTTAGTTTAGTTAATGCGTTCTTTTTAAATAATTCAGCAAACCAAATATTATCTTTTTTTAAAGCCCAAGGATTTTTATTTTCCCATTGTTTAGTATCTTTGTTCATAACTTTTGCTGTTCTTAATTCTTCAATGTAAGTTTTAAAATACTCTACTTCACTTTTTTCATATCCCTTAAGTAAATTTAACATTATTGACCCCTTTCCCTAATAATCTTTATTCAAAAACTCTGATATAAACTCATCAAAACTTTTACAACTAAACATTTCATCTTTAAATATCATGTTTTTGTGATAACCTTTAACCGTTTCGCTAATTTCATCTATTACATAATAATCATTAGAACCTATCATCTTTGCGAATACTTTTACAGAATGAATAATACCCTCTATTAAAACAACTTTGTTTAATATTACTTTTTTATCTTCGAATTTAAATGAATTCATTATTGACCCTTTTCAATCTGTTTTAATAATCTCTTAATTTCGTCTTTTGTAGCTTCTCTCATAACATTGGAAATAGTTATTTTAGAATATCCATCCCCTCTTGCTTTATTGATTTTAACTAGACTTTCATCCATTGTCTTAATGTCTGACTTTGTAAACTTTGTTGTTTTTATTTCTGTTTTTAGTTCTTTGCTCAACCTGACCCCTTAATCTAATTTATTAAATTTATCTATTGCGATATCTAAATCGCTAACTCTTAAAACTTCTTGATTATTATTGTTAACTACATATGTAACATCTTTAGGAGTAATTCCTACTTCCATCATTATATTTTTACAAGATTCTTTAGAATAAGAAGAGTATATTTCTTGAGATATATATAATCCTATTAATCTATCTTTTTCTGCTTTTAGTGACATTGTAACCCCTTAACGTTTGTGTAAGAGAATAGTAACATTTATAATATAAAAGTATGCTTAAGCTAGATTACTTTAGAATATATATAAAAGTAATCTATTCTTAAGCAAACTAAGTGTACTATTCTATATATCAATTAAATTAAAGGAAGAAAAATGAAAAGAGATATTAAAAAATATCTAGAGATACTGGGAACTATTGAAGTCCTAAAGCAAGATGCTGAGGACTTTATCTGTCGAGAAAGTATACAATTAAAAAAAGAAATACTTGAAAAATATGGGGAGTATATAAAATTTACGGATGAGAGTGGTTCTTGTTTTGTGAATGACAAGTATCCCGTGGATTATGGAAAAGTAATGACTGTCTTTTTTGACGAAGAACGAAAAGAATTTCTTTTAAGACTTAGAGTTGTAATGCCTAATAAAAAAGAGGTTCTATGGAATATCCATGAAATAAATATAGACAAGAAGACGTTAAGAGTAGAAAGTTTTTAAAAGTTAAATATATCAATTAAAAGGGGATTAGATGAGTGAAGTTAAAGATGTTATTAGTAAAGAGTTGCTGAGTGAGGTTTTGGAAGATAGAATAAAAGCTCATGATATTGGATTTGTTAGTGTCAATGAATCAGCAATAGGGAGGGATGGCATGGTTCATATTAATTATAAAAACAGAAATGGTTTTATCAAAGGTTTCTTTATTAATATCCATGAATTAGCATATAAATGCAAAGAGTGGGGATTATCAGAGTTTAAAGATTGTTTATTTAGTATAAATGAGTTTTCATCTTTTGATAATGTAAGAATAGAGGTAGTTAAATATACAGATAATAAAGTTGAAGAGAAAAAGTTTAATTTTAAATTATCAAGACCTGAGAATATGATTGAATGTTGTCAATGGATATTAGAGAATAATAAGGATAAATAGATGAAAGATAAAATAATAGAAACATATGACTTAAAAGAAGTAAATGAGTTGTCAGAAAAAGGATATAAATTGCAATTAGTATTCACAAAAAAGGAATACGCATATAACCATCAATATAATTATATGACTTTACATGATGCATATACCGCTTATGTTATGGTAAAAGACTAAAGGATAAATATATGAAAAATGATTATACATATTGTTTAATAGAGGATTGCTCACGCAGTTCAGAATGTAAAAGAAATTTAAACAATTATACAAATGAAGAAGTAAAAAAAATGTACACGGATAATATATTTATCTCGGAGATTCAAGAGGATTTTGAATGTAAAGATAATAATTTTAATTTAATGGACAAATATGATAACTAAAAAAAGACAATGCAAAAGATGCAAACTAAAATCATGCAATCAGCTTTTTACTCCAGTACGTGACTTTCAAAAGTGCTGTAGTTATGAATGTGATATTGCTTTTGTTTCGGATAAAGATAATTTAAAAAAACTTGTTAAAGATGGTGGAGAAAATAGAAAAAAAGAAAATAGAATTGAAAAGAAAAAGCTAAATGAAAAAACAATCTTTAGAAAAAGAACGCAAGACCTAGCCCAAAGATATGGAAGATTTAGAGAGTTCTCTAGGGGTAATATATTTTGTGTTACTTGTGGTTCTCATTCTGCAAAAGATGGCGGTCACTTTCTTCCTAAGCATACGTATACACCTATTAGATATTACACTTTACAAATTAACCCTCAATGCGTTAAATGTAATCAACATAATGGGGGAATGCCTATTGCTTACAGAAAGTATATGATTGAAAGATTTGGAGAAGATAAAGTTAAATGGCTAGAATCTCAACATAGAGGGACGCGTGATTATCCAATTGAATATTTGAAAAAGTATGTCAAAGTTATGGGTAAACGGATTAAACGATATGAATTAAAATTAAAGGAAATAGAATTATGAAAATAAATCAATAATTTAAACATAATTTAATAATAAAAACACTATAATAACAACTTAGAACGCAAAGTATGTGAAAATTAATTGCGTTTTAGAATAAAGAGTATCGGTACTTTTTATATTAATTATAAATTTTATGAGTAGAGCTAAAATATTTAGTAGAATAGATGAGCGAAAGTAGTTTATTAGAACGGTGTTTTGGTTTTTTATGTTATAATATGGTTTTAGTAAGTAGATAGAAATAACCAAGGGTTTTTCGTTTTTATACCTCTGTATGAGTATCTACTTTCTAAAGTTATATAAGATTTTTAATGAGCGTCCTAGTTCATCGAGTTCGTACCTCTTCGGTACGGGCGTTTATTAAAGGTCTTAATTGTTTGATTAGATGAATTAGGACGCAACTAATCAAAACCTTAAAATTTATTGTTCCCAAAGAAAAATAATGACTCCACAACAAAAAAGAGTGCTTAATCACTTACAAAACAAAGGTTCTATCCAACCATTAGAAGCATGGACGGATTTAGGTATTTATAGATTATCAGATGTAATTTTTAAACTAAGAGAAAATTATAATATTGAAACACAACCAATTCATACAGTTAATAGATATTCTGAAAAAGTTTCTTTTGCTAATTATGTTTATATTGGAGAAAAATAATGAGCTTTACGAGAATCCCAAACAAAGTAATAGATGAATCAAAGTTAAATCCATATCAATTTCAATTATTCTCAATCATCGTTAGAAAAACTGACGGTTGGTGTAAAACTGAGGACGGGATTAGTTTGTCTCAATTTTTAAAACTAGTAACTTTTGGGAAAATGAAAGTAATTGCAACACTTAAAGAGCTTGAAGGCATGGACTTAATATGTAAAACAAGTACTTTTAAGCCTAATGGAGGAAAATCTTTTAATATGTACAAAGTTAATACTACCCTAGTATCTCAGGTGGACAAGGGTAGTATCTCAGGTGGACAAGGGGTAGTATCTGAGGTGGACATACAAAAGAAACCTATAACAAAAGAAACTAATACAACTAAGCCTTATGATTTATTTATCAACTATCTAAAAGAAAAAGCACCTATTAAAAGCAAGGTATCTAAAACTAAAGATGGAGAGAAACTATTTAAACAGATAGAAGATAAAAAGCAATTGATATTAGATTATATAGCACATCAAAAAGATAAAAAAGAATTTGCTATTAGAATCACTGCTTTCATGGAAGATTACAACACAGTTTATAAACAGCAAGAGAAAAAGCCAAGATTTGAAAGTATCGTCCTATGAATAATTACAACGTAGAAAGAATCCACATAGAGCAATTAATTCTAAGTTGCTATTTAAATCAGCATAGAACGCTACCAATGGATGAAATGGAGTTTCAAGATTCAAAGATACCTTTTAAATTGTTTAAAGCTAATAGAGCCACTAAAATGACTGCAAAGGCTATATATAATTTACAGATAAGCGATAGACCAGTTGATGAAATTTGCGTAATGGCTTATTTAGAAGAAGAAAAGACTAAAGCAATTGCAAATAAAAAATCTTGGATTGATATTGATGAGCAAGAATGGATAAATATTAACTGCATGAGCTGGTGTAGCTTTGATAGTATGAAAATATTTATAAAAAGACTTGAAAAAATAGATAGTGATGAAATGTTAGAAAAAAGATTAAGAGGTGGTAGATAATGGAAACTCAACAAAAACTAATTGAATTAAACGTTAGAGAACAAAGAGCCTTAGATTCAAAAGATTATTCTTTGTATATGGAAATTAAAGAATCAAGATTAAAACTAGAACTTGCAGATATTATAAATATTCGCGAAGAAACTGGAGCAACAAAAAAGAGTTTATTTAATCCTGCTAATCATTCTGAAATTGAAGCTATTTCAATGCAAAGGGTCGGGCTTGATTATATTCCTTTAATCAAGGGAGCTTACAATGTTCTTGCAGGTCGTGGGGGTTCGGGTAAATCTGCAGTAGCCTTAAAAAGTATGTTAATGTGGTTAAATGTAAATCAAAATAAAACAGCAATTGCATTTTTTACAGAAGATGGGATTGAAGAAATTAGAAATAGAGCGAATCTTATTTGCGGAATTTCCAACCTACCTATGAATCTTATTGATAGAATATTTTTTATCAGCTTAGATAATGACGATAGGATTAAATGGGTTTCTACTTCTAGGGATGGGTATATTATAAATGATGAATATTTATCAGATTTGATTAAATTTTGCATTGATAATAAAAGCGAATATATAATACTTGATCCTTTAAAAAGATTTCATAGATTAAGTGAAAATTCTAATGATGATATGGATGTTCTAGTGCGAGATTGTTTTACTAAATTAGCAGTAGAAACAAACTCAGTTTTGTTAATTCTTCATCATTCCTCTAAAAATGCAGAAGGTGGAGCAAGGGGAGCGAGTACTATTACGGATTCCGCTCGTATGGCTTGGAAGATTGGAAGATATTATACTAGAGATAATGATTCTAAAGAAGTAGTAGAAGATATTACAAAAAAGCACAAGATACAACTAGAAGTAATTAAGGACAATATGGGAATTGAAAGTAAATGTACTATTAGAAGTGTTACGGACAAATCAATCATGAACCCATTAAAAGCAAATGATATTAATTGTAATGCACCAGTAGAGGTTGAATATGAAATGAGAGAACAAATTAAACAAGTAGATAGCAGCATTAATTTAAATGATGATGTTATTGATATGTTTAGTTAATGTTATTAAACTATCAGAAGGAAAGTAAGATGAAATACACAGTTAAGGATTTTCTTTTTGATTTATTATTTGCAGTTGGATTTGTAATTGTAATTATGGGAATTCCTATCTTGGTATTGTTGGCTAGAGAAATTGGCTATTTATAGTAAAATTAAAAAATAAGGGGTAGAGAATGAAAGAAGAAAAAAGAATTTCAGAAATTGAAAAAGAAATAAAAAATTTATTAAAAGAAAAAGATAAATTAAATATTATTATAGTTATGAGGGATAGTCTTTGTTTAGCAGTTGAAGATATTGATAATAGAATTAAAGAATATCCTGAAGAAGACTTCATTATTAGATTTAAGAGTGGCGTTAATAGATTTTGTTTATATTCTAGGTTGAAGTATAAAGAAGAAGTGTGTTTTGTATTTAAATATCCCGATGAAAAAAAAGCAGAGAAGTGGCTAATTTCAAGCAAATACAAAGATATATGTAAATTTTAAAGGAAATAAATGACCCACAAAATAACAAAAGAAAATCTAATATTCAAAAGCCAAGACGAATTAAAAGATTTTCTAAAAATACAAAACCCTACATTTCTAAAGTTTTATAAAGAACAATATGAAAGTGAAAATGAGGGTTGGGTTGTTTTAGGGATAGGTTCGGGAATTGAGATAAAAAAGAATTTTTGAATTTGTTAAATGTTTTAACTAAAACTATTGACAATGTTAAAAGTTTGTACTATAATTACTATACAAAAACAAACAAAGGGTTTAAAATGAGCTTATTAGAAGATAATGATAGAAAGATAAAAGAAGTTTTACTTAAAGTGAATATATTGGAAAAAGAATTAAGAAAACTAGAAGAAATTCAGCTTTCAACCCTAATTAAACAAAGTGGATTAAAAAAGAATGATGTTGTGGCATTACAGTTGGATGACATAGATTATAGAGATATGCTTATAGTAGGCAAATTCAACCTCGTAGAACATCCCTACCTTTCACTTGATATGCCCTTAGAAGGCAATGTCTCTCATGCTTTAAGTATTGAGTTTATGCAGGTTAGTAAAATGATGAAGCCTAAAATATACTCAAAAAGAGAAAGAATAATGATTAATTTTCATACTTATGTAAAAGTAGGAACATATTTTCCTGATTTAAACAAAGTTGTCAAAGGGGACATTTAGATGAAATTAAGTTACACAAACATAGCAAAACACTATAACATAACAAGACAAACCGCTTCTAGTATGGAGAAGCGTGTTCCTTTGATTTATGCAGCAATGGTAAAAGTATTTTTAGAAGAAGTTGCAAACAATGATTAAATTTAAAAAACCAAAACAAAGAAAAGTATTTTTAAGGGATATGATAGCTTTAAATGTAGCACTATCTCTTGTGGAAGTTGGAAGCAACGGAGATAATCACGGAGGGGAATTAATCGTACTTCATAAAAATAAAGATAGAAAAGATTTAAAGAAGATTAAAGAGAAGCTAGAACGGCTTAAAAGTTCTAGGGATGATATTATGCAACAATTGGAAGATAAAGACATCAGAGCTATTCAGGGGCTTAGCAAAAGGTTTTTTAAGTCGTTAATGAATTGTTTAAATTATAGCGGTGTAATTAATTTAGAATGTGTTGCGATACAGCTAATTAACACTAAATTTACAAATAGAAGTGATTTACACGAAAGTTTGCATTTATTTACTAGAAAATGGGGAATCCACTCTTTAACTGGCACTTTATTAGAAAATGATATTGAAACAAGTAAAATTGAAATTGAGTTAGCTATGGATTTGGCAGAAGCTATTAAAAAATTATAAAAGGCATATCATGAAAAAATTAAAAAAAGAAGTAGAATTTTTCCTCTTTGCATTAACAGCTTCAATTTTAGCGACACTTCTTCTTATTGGAGTTCCCGTATTGATATTTTATTTTACATATAGAAATAATTAAATTATTAGTAAAAAGTATTGACATTATGATTTAATTATATTATAATAACGGCATATAAAGATTAAAGGAAATGAAAATGACTGAAGATAAAATGGAAGATATATTAAGTCCTAATTTGGATAATGTAATAAGTAACATTCAAGAAGCATATTCTAAAATAGAAGATTTGTTTGATAAATGTGAAATTACAAAAGAAGAATATGATAGTTTAAATATTTATCTTTCAATAAAAATAAGAGAAGAAGTATAATGTCTAAATGTTGCAATGCTAGAATAATTTGGCATAAAAAAGGTTATGTATGCAGTTATTGTGGGAAATTAGATAGTAAAATTAAAGGAAATGAAAATGGAAACTAAAATTAAAAGAATAGAATTAAGAATAAAAGCACTAGAAAGTTATTTACATGATGAAACTATATTAAATAAAAATGGATTTATTGAAAAAATGATAACTGAACTAAAAGACAGCATTAAAGCATTAAGAGTTGATAAAATAAAGCTAAAAGATGGGTTTATCTATAATCCTGAAAGTAAAATATTAACAAAGCATGATAAAAAAATACCACTTACAAAAACAGAATTAAATATATTTGATTATTTGGTAAGTCAAAAAAGCATAGTTTCTTTTGATGATATTAAAGTTAAAGTTTGGGGAGATAAAGTAATGTCAAGAGATACCCTTAGAAATATGATTAAAGCTATTAGAGGTAAAACTTATGACGATATTATTTTAAGTCATAGTAACATTGGGTATGAATATATTGGTGGGGTTAAGTAATGAAAGTATTATTTAGAGCAAAAACAAAAAAACAAGACTTCTTAAAGGAAACAAAAAATATAAAATTTATTGGTAATACTTGGTATGCGATAGGGTATGAACACCCATTTAAAACTAAGGAATATTTAAGAAATGATTTTTTGCCTGATATTTGGGATATTGAAGAAATTGAAAATGATACAAAAGCAATACATTTTTATGGTATGTGCGATAACGAAAATAATCCAATCTTTGCTAGTTTATCGGAATGTGGAAAAGGTGGGGATATTTGCGATGCAGATAATGGATATAGAGAGTGCGTATTTATTTGGCACAAATATGCAATGTGCATAGATTTGAAGCTATTAAAAGAGATTAAGCCTTACGATATGTATTTAGGGGATTTAGTCCCACAACAATATAAATACAGAACAAAAGTAATAGGGATACAAGAATAATGAAAAATAAAAGATTTACTAGAAAAGAAAAAGAAAATATGATAGTTGGACTTTGCACATCAGGTATTTTTGTATTGTCTTGTTTTGTTTATTTCGAATACTTTTATTAGAAAAATATCACTTTAGAACTAAAGGGGCTTCCAAAGTGATATAAAGGTTTTGAATGAAATGCTAAATATAAAGCATAGACAACCCTAATTTATTTATGATATTGCACATTTTATAAATTAAGATGTGTTATTATATCTTAGGCTTACTTAAATCTTGTAAAAATTGAGTATTAAAAAATGGAGTTTTAATATCTATTACTCTCATTTGTTCGTTACTTGCTATTGTAAAGTATTCATACATTAAGGCACTAAATAATAATATTATACATAGTGTTTTAAAATATGACAATCCTTTAGCTGCACTTATTTTAAAATCTTCATTTAGTTTCATTTAAAAACTTTTCATCATCTTGTAGAAACTTTTTATTTTTACTTATGTATTCTTCGGGGCTACCTTTTGCATTTGGATGATAAGTATTGTAATGAACTTTCCAGTATAAAGCTTGACCCTCTAATTCAACTGGTATTTGCTCAGTGATAAGAATATATTTTAACCTAGTATATATCATTGAAAGCAAAGGATTATATCTTAGCTCTTCCCATTCTAAATAGTCTAAGTGTATCCCAAAAGTATTAAATATTTTAATCTTATTATCTTTGGAAGTTCTATTATGAACATCATAAAAAGAACCCTTGTCAAATTGGGTTATTCCCATCCCTGCACCTTTTGTGGGGTCTGAATATTCCCCTCTAACCGTTTCAGCTCCAGATGTTCCCAATAGCAAACTATATGCTTTATTGTTTTTACCATGACCTAAGCAGTCGCACACGTTGAGTGCCATTTCTCTTAATTGATTTTGACTTAATAAGCCATAATATATTTTTCCGTTCATTATTTCCCCCACTTTGTAGCTTCTACTACTTTTTTTACACCTAAAGCAGATACATACCCACCCATTCCAAGAGCCAATAAATCCCACATTCTAGGGTCAAGAGGTAAAGGGTTTAAATCAACGTCAAACATTACTTGTATATATGGAGCTATTACATACTCATTCGCTATTATATAAGCAAAAAGCATCATTGTCGCAGGTCTCCAATTCCTCTGTAACCAAGATTCTCCTTTCATTTCTGAAATAATAATATCAGATTGCATTTTTATAACTTTTGTAAAAGAAGTAATTAAAGTAGTTGTTAGTTCTGCTTTAATTTGATTTAATAATACTTCTGCTTTTAATCTTTCTTCATCACTTGTAAATAACCTATCAAGTCCTTTAGTCGCACTATCTATAACTTTATCTACTCCGCCCGTAATTAGCTTTTCAAACCACATTTATTATCCTTTATCTACTACTTATAGAATTTGCTGTTTTAGCGAAGTTAATCGCAGAATTTACATAAGGCAAAATATCATTTTTATTAGAATCAAGTACTATCCCAAATGCTGTAAATACTAAAGCATTTAGTAGCAATGCTAAAAATACAAATTTACCTTGAAATTTATGAATATCTTTTAATTCACTACCAACATGAACATTTGCTTTATGTGAGGATATTCTAAAATCTAAGATAGTATTATTACCTTTCAATATTGCATTGTTACACAAATTAATATCTTTTGATAATTGATGAATATCTTTTGAAATTTGAACAAGTCCATCCTCTTTTGCTTCACAACTATTTTGCACTTTACACTCTTTCTTTTTAGTTAATTTTTCAACTTCTTCTAGCTCTCTTTTTTTAATTAATTTTGAAGCTATCTCGAACTCTTTTCTCATTTTGTCCGTAATTTCTTCCTCAACAACGTTTTCCAAAGGAGGATAAATTTCTTCATCTTCTTTTAGATTTTTGACTTCTTCGATTGTTTTATCAACTATTGTTTCTAAGTCCTCGATTTTACTAGATAATGTTTCTTTATTTTCACGCTCTATCATTCTAATCTTTACTTCTGTCATGCTATTTTTTTTTAATGCTTCGAGAATAGCAATAGGTGTTTGATTAATTCCTAAAGCAACTGCAATTAATTCGATTGTTTCTGTTTCGTTATTTTCAAGGCTAGCCCCAAGCAAGGGGGCTATTTTATTTAATTCTTTAACTAATTCTTTTTTCATATATCCTCTTTAAATATTAATGCAGTCTTTAAACTCTTCCAAACTTTTCAAATAAACATAAGATTGCTCTAGCCAATTAAAATTATTAGGAAGGGGAGTAAAAGTATAATGCTTATATTGTAAATCTTTACCTTCTTTACTCCAATAAACTCTTGCTACTGCGTTAAACTTACTTCCCGTTACACTTTTAACTTTTATTTCTACATCTAAAATGGGCATTTTTACGCCGCCTACATTTTTGCTAAAACTATCTGTCTTTAAAGCCATTTTATATCCTTTTAATTGTTTTGTTTGTTTTATGGGTCTACTAATTTAAATACTACTGCCGATAAATCTACAGCTGTACCTGTACCAACTGATAATTGAATATTTCCACTAGGCAAAACAAGGATAGTAGCATTAACTCCATTATCTTGTGTTGAAAAAGTCATATTATAAGGAGGTTCAAATCCCGCAGGTAATATAGCTATAACTGCCCCTCCAATTCCTCCACTTCCAACAGAACCTCTCAATCTAAGTGTTCCCGTTGCATCTACTTGAAAAGATGCAGGTGCATAAGGCGCTCCAAGCTTATCTACCCATACTGTCTGTAAGTTTAGCGGTATCCACTCAGAAGAATCTGCTACGTCAAAAATCCCACCTTTGACTTTAGCTCTAAAAACAGAAAAGCTAGTAGCAGGATCTTCTAATCCTTGCATTACTATATTTGGTTTAATAAGTCCTATATTTGCATCTACATTTAATATTTTTCTTGTTGAAGCAGCATTAATTAGTTGACATCTGCTATTTAAAATAGTTATCCCGGGGATTTCTAAAGGAACAAGAGAGCTTATTCTGAATCCATTGTCTGGACTATCCAAATAGGGGCTAACTGCGTTATAAATCTCGCCACCGCAGCCAATAAAAGTAAATGGTCCAACTGGTCTTAATCCATCTAAAACACCGTTGTTAATTTGATAGTAACTACCACTTTTTGGAATACAATAGCAATCTTTGAATGACCATGACCCCATCGCTTCTGCTGTTTCCAAGTAAATGCACGCACTATCACTAATTGCCTGCCAGTTCCAAATGTGCATATTATCAATAGAATTAGCTATATTAGAGTTGGGAGGTAAATTATCTACCAGCAGTACATCGCCAGTTGAGCTATAAAAACCATATTTAGCTCCACCTCCCTGTATTTGCATAAAAATTCCCGACCACTTATTTTCCTCCGAAGCAATAGAATATACTCCAGCAACAGAAAATTTACCGTCTATCCATATTCTAGATATATTATGCCAACCACAAGAATCTCCATTTGCATCTCGTCCTAAAATCATCGCAGTTTTAGGAAAAGTGGTTTGATCGCTATAGAGTCTTAATCCCTCAATCCTGCTACCATTAGAACCCTTTAAGCTTAGAATACTTGCATCAGTATGGACTGCATAGAAACCAGAAATGCTTGTCCATGTTGAGTTATCCCCATACATTGTTATGCCATAGGCACCACCAGGGTTTATGTTTTGTGGTATTGTTAGTTCTGCTGTAGTCTTAAAGATTCTAGATACATATAAAGCTATGTTATTTAAAACACAATAATTTATAGATGCTTGGATGGCTAATGTGTCATCCACTATTGCATCACCAACCGCTCCGAAGTATCTAGCATCTATCGCCCCTTCATACTGCAATTCATAAGCATAAACGATTAGCCCAATAGTTACAAGTATTATAGTTCCGCCATTATCAACTTCTGTTGTTGCAATACCTTTTAATCTATAAATATTACTTCCAAAGGCACCGTCGTTTTTAGTGTTGTATCCAGTGACATGTATTTTAGATGCAGGAGCACTTATTAATCTTAAATCAGCAAGTGTATCAACACTATTTACACTGTTAAATATTCCATCTTCCATATTGTTTAGGTTATCAGAATTTATCGCAGGGGCTACACCGTTTACCCAAAGTGTTTTTTTATATACCATATTTAATCCTTTATATTATGTAATTTCCGCTTGTGTTTTTATAGTGAGTTTCGGCATATTCTCTAAGAGTTACCTCTAACTCTCCTGATTGCTTTGTATTTATTGACATTATAATAAATTTTTTTAGATTTGGCAATTCATAGTAATCTATTGTCCCCATATCTCCAACCTCTAATTCCGAGTTTTTAATAGTTGTTGTTAGTTTAACTACTAGAGGAGTAACATTAATTCTTTCGCCTTTCTCATTTTCTGTGTATCTAAACTGGTTAAGTATCAATTCTTTTATTATATCGGCTTGTGCTTCATTCGTAACCCCTCTAAGTTGTACTTCTTTAGTATAAAGTCTGCCGTCAGATAATATTAAAGCATTATCTTGTATAGTGCTTTGCTTTGTTTGCCATTGTTCATCAGGATTAATCCAAGATACTAGAATAGAGTTTGCTATCTCTCTTGTTTTGGATTGAGTCCAAGAAAATGAGTTAGATATTATATCATCAGAAGTTAATGAAAAAGAAATTTCTTTTTCTTTCTCATCTTGTTTTATTTTCCAAAAACCTTGGGAATAGATAATATTACTTCTGTTTGTTGCTTTTAATTCTTGTATTCCTGCATTTAAACTTACCTTTGCACTAAAAGCAATATTACAACTAAAAGAATTTGTATCATTTAAAGTCTTTGAAGTATAAAAACTTTCTACGTCAATTTTAGAATATGATTCGTTAAAGTTTTTATCATCTGTTATAAAATCAAGTATACACTCTGTTGGGTTATTGGAATATGCAGGAATAGTACCAATAGTTGTATTGTTTGCAAGTAGCCTTACTTTCTTTCCTCTTATCCTAGCTGTAATATCTTTTCTTTGATTATAATCCGTTCCATCGAAATGATGATGAACTACGATAAAGCTAACTCCATCAGGCAAACTTGCATCTAAAAAAGGGCTATTCTGAAAAGCTAAACTACTTAAATCTGACTCGTTCCATGTAGAGGGTGCAGTAAAAGTTGTTATGCCTTTAATAGGTGCAGCCTTTACAGTGTAAACTTTTGCTAATAAATTATCGTTAAAACTTCTCCAATTATCAGTATCTAATCCAGTTCCTTGGGTCATAAGTTCATTCCCTGCATAAACTTCAACATATTCCTCACATTCATGGGATGCAAAAACTATTATTTCATATAAATCAGGTTTTAAAACTAAATCTCTAAATACTAAATTTCCACCGCCCCTTACCTCCCCATAGATAGTAGAAACTACATTATTATTATCAGATTGATTTGTTAGTGTAGAAACTGCATATTGTCCTATAGGCTGTAAGTCGTCTAAAGATGGTTGTTTTATACCTAGAACTTTTCCTATTACTAAATTTAAAGCTCCTGATATTTTGCCTAGTATCTCTGTTCTACTAGACCCAATTGCTGCAATTGAAGCCCCCCCAGTAAAAGGGGCAAACCCTGCTGTAGCTAAAGTTTTTACAGCTCCAATAAATCCACCACCTCCCATATTAAACCCTTCTTATTTTATGATGTTTTTGAATAGATTTAATTATCAACTTTTCTAAATGATTTAATGTCATAAATTGATTTTTATTAAGTGCTATTCCTACACCTTTTTGATGTAATATTATATCATCTTTTTCAGCTGTTTTAACTTCATGTGTCCATCCCTCAAAAAATTTTAAATGAAGTTTGTTCGATACATAAAATTTATAGTTTTCTAAAATATCTTTTAACTGTGTTTCGTACTTCATACTATCAAGGGTATCTGGGATTTTTACACCTATATTTTTTAGATAAGAATAAGTAAATGTAAAACAATTATTTTTCATAATGCCCCCCAGTCTAGCTTTAAAGTCATTGCACCTATCATATCTTTATATTTTCCTTGGTCGAATGTTTCAGCAGGATAAGGAGAATCCCAAACAGATAAAACCGAAGCTATTGTAATGGATGCACTTCCACTACCTCCTCTAAAATCATCTATCAATCCCTCAAATATTAAATCTTTATTAAATCTGTTTAGATAAGATTCTTTATCAAAATTTAGACTTGGGTATCCATCATCAAAACTAAATATACCATTTTCAAAACTTGCGTTTAATTCTTTAGGGAATAAAGTATCAGCAGGATATAAATTATCAGCAGGAAGCGTTGACGCATCTATATCTAATTGCGAAGATTGTGGAAGCTCATCATATGTTATTCTAAAAATTCTTGCTTGATTGTTTCTCCATTCTTTAGTTAACGCATCCGCTGTTATTTCTTGCCCTATGTTGTCAATAGTCAAGCTAACCTCATCAGCTTGTAGTGTAAAATCTTCTCTTATTTCATTAAAGCTTATTGAGATTGGAGTGTATAAGTTTTCATCCGCTGTTACAAATAAATCATTATCTGTAAATCTTATAACCTCACTTGTTAGTCCATCTAAGCTTTTAAGTTCAAATTCAAACAAATGCAAGATTTGTGTATTCTCAAAAAATGTTGCACTTCTAGGGAATAGTTCTTCACTAGGAAATAAATCTAACTCAGGGAATAGAGCGGGGCTTGATATTACTTTAGGCATTTTATTTCTCCTCTATTATTTCAAATGTAACTATATGTATTCCACCAATTATTTTTTGATGAGTAAAAGAATCTTGTTTAAATCTAGCATTTATTATCTGTTGCGAAATTGCATCAATAAAATAACCCTCTTTTGGCATACCAAAAAGATTTATTCCTCCTTTTTTTCTAAAGAACGTTATTAGCTCAATCCATTGCTCACCTTTACATAAAAATTTTAATTTCCATGTACGCTTACTATTACCTATATCTCTTTGCGTTTGTACTGATTGACCTAAATTTGCTACCTTGCTATTTAATTGGTATCCATAATCAACAGATTGGGGGCTAATAATATCAAGCACATCTAAGAAATCAGTGTTGGTACTTATAGCAGGAGAATAGCCTGATGGTTGATTAAAAATTGATGAAAACTCAACATAATTAAATAGCACACTTGTTAAAAGAGTTATTTTGCCACTATATCTTTTTTCATTTGCGTTCATTAAATCTATTGAAGTCATAAACTCAAAATTAGCAAAAGCCCAAACACCATTATTCTTTCTATCGTACAATATTCTAACATCTATACTATCGCCAAAATCCACTAAGAATGTATTAGAATGATTTAGTTGATATGCTGTGTCTAAATTGTCATAAGCTTCTTGACTTATTGCTGTATATTGTAAATCAATAGTTGTTCTTGGAACTGATTTGCTACCTATCGATTGAGTTGCTCCACTTTCAAAATTGATTATTCTTGATTGTTTTAAAGATTCGCTAGCTGATATATTTAAAACATTTTCCTTTTCAGGAGTTCCAATTAGTACACTTGTTAAATCATTCATTATAAATTAGTCCTAATACTTCCGTTAGATGAAACATTTTGATTAAAGATACTTGCAATAGTGTCTTTTTGTGCAAGAAGAAAAGAAATACCAGTTTGAGTATCTATTGCATTTATAGTAATAGATACATCTGATTTGCTTGTCATATTTCTAGGGCTTTCACTAGATGAACCTCTATTTAATTGATTGTTTGGAATTATTCTACCAGTTCCTCTTGGTGTAAATATTTCGGGTCCTCTTTCTCCAACAAGAAAAGAATCTCCACCAGTTACAGGACCACCTAAAGCTCTTGCCCCTGCTATTGTTCCACTATGTGCACCAACCGCAACACTTGCAGTTGCACCCGCACCCGCACTAAATATACTCCCAAAACCTGCAGTAGCAAGAGATACCAAAGGTGCGATTATGGCTTGTTGTATCCCAATTCTAATAATGTCCTGAATAATTGAATTTGCCATGTCTCTAAAATTTAATTTTCCAGTTTTAGTAAATTCTACTAAAGAATTTTCAAGACTTTTGAATCCATTTTTAAAAGCATTTGAAAATTGTGTACTAGAATCTGTTAAAGTTTTATAAAAGTCCTCAACTTGTGTAGTAAAGTCTTTAACTTTATTTATATCTTTGTCAATATTTTTAGTGTCTGTCGCAGCAAAAGAAGTACTAGATCCTTTTGCTTTACTTGTTATAGAAATTTCAGGTGATTCTTTTCCTATGGCTTGTAATTCAGTTTTTAACTTAGATAGAGTTACTAAGAATTTCTTTGCTTTTTCTTCTGCTCTTTCTGTGTTTCCTGCAAGTTGGTCAAATACAATCCCGACTCCTGCAAATAAAGCTATTACAGATTTAAAAGCAAATATTAAAGCGTCAAGGATATTTTTTATAGTTTGTAAAGTGTCTTGGAAGTCAGAAGTTTTTGAAAATGCTGCCATTTCATCCACGACTCTTGTTAAGCTAGGCAGTAATTTAGCTGTAAGTTGTGCGGAAAAAGAGTCTGTTATTAGCCCTAATCTGTCTAGCTTATCATTAAATGCTTCACTTTCTTTTGCTACTTTTCCGCTTAATATTAATCCTAAACTATCTGCTTCTGCTTTAAATGCTGCTAATCCGTCCGCACCTTCATTTAATAGAGGGATAATCTTCGCTTGTGACTTAGAAAAAATATCTTGTACTATTGCAGTTTTTCTAATCCCTGCTTCCATTTTAGAAACTTTTTCTGCAACTTCAAGAAATACATCATTTATATTTCTTAGGTTTCCTTCTGTGTCTCTAGTTCTTATTCCTAATTCGATAAAAGAATCTTTTGCAGCTCCTCCCCCAGTTTTGTCAAAGTTATTGAATCTTCTAGTTAAAGCAGATAAAGCACCATCAAGATTCCCAAGGGATACACCACTAAAATCAGCAGCAAATTTTAAAGCTGTTAAATCTTCTGTGGATATTCCTAATTTTGAAGATAGTTTTGAAAGTTCATCATTTGCATTAATAGTTGACTTTACAAGAACTCCAAGCCCTGCACTTGCAGCTATAGCCGCTATCCCTATCTTCTTTAAACCTTTAGATATCCCCTCTATTTCTTTATCTAATTTTTTAGAAAAAGATTGCATTTGTTTTTCGAATTTTGCTGTGTTAGCTTCTAAATCAATCGTTACTTTTCCAACAGCCACAATAACCCCTTTTTTAAAATTGTCTTTTTATTAAGTATTATATCATAAATAGGTTATAATATTGTAAAGGGTTTAAAATGAAAAGTTTTGTATTAATTTTTATTATAGCATCGTTTGTTAGGGGGATGGATTCTTTGTTCATTAAAAAAATAAAAGATAATAATAAAGAAGAAGTTTACTGCAAGACCATGGTTAAAGTTGCCAAAGAGTCAAAAGATAACCCATTTCTTAAACAAATTAATGACTCGGAACATTTTAAAAGCATGGAATCATGTCTTAAAATGTTTGAGTAGGATTATCCTCTTTGTACAATTTTTATCTTATCCCCAAATTTAGCAAATTCTTTTTTAAGTTGGTCTGCTAATTTTTCTTTTTTATCTTCTTCTGTAACTAACAACATCATATCTTCCACTTTTACTTTATTTTTACTATTTATATTTATTAATATGCATGATAGATTTGCTAAATGTGCATCTGTTATCTCTCTTAATGTTGGTTCATTACACCATGAGTAATATTCTTTTATAGGTAGCTGTTCAACTTCGGCAAGAGTAATACCTAAGTGTTCGGATACTCTTCTTCTGCCTATGTCTACTTTCCCGTAAAACTATTGACTTCTATTATTTGAGCAACTATATCTAATAAATACTTAGTAGAAAGCTTCTTTGTTTTATCGTCAAATGGACAATTACCTTGCTTATCGACTATACAAATTTTTATTAAATCTGCAGCTTTTTCTAGCTTTTTAGTTAAATCTTGTTCTTTAGTTAAGTCTTGTAATTTTATTAAGTCTGATAATGGTGCTTCTTTCACAAAAACATCTTCAACTATTTCATCATTTAATTTAAGAGGGGCTTTCTTTATGTATAAATCTTCTAGTTTCATTTTTCTTCCCCTTTAAATATAATAGCCTGTATGTCAACATCTTTTACTAATATTAAATTTTCATTTTTATCAATTGCAACTTCTGAATGTTTAGCAAATTTAACTAAATGACCTATTTCTAATCCTAAAGTTTTATCAATATTAGTTCCTATTTCTTGAATAATACCGTATAAATCTTTTTCTCTTTCCTCAGGGTCTGTTTTATCACTTACTAGAATAATTCCGCTGTCAGTTTTTTCTTCTTGAATTAGTTGTTGTTTTAGTAGTACTCTATTGCCTAGAGGTTTAATTTTTTGCATTGGGTTTCCTTTAAATTTTGCTTGTTGTTTTCTGTGGAAGGGGAAGCTATCCCCTAAGAAAACCACATTGTTATTATATCACATTATGATGCAAGTTCGTCCGTAATTCCACCCGTAATTCTTAAAGTTATTGTTCCAGATAATTTATCATCCGCAGCAGCACTTAATGGAAAATCTTTTACGAAAGCTGCAAAAGTGTAAGTCGTGCTTTTTGTTTCTGCATCCTGCTTATCGTTAAAATCAATTTGATAGTTTCTTACAGTTCCAGCACTAATATCCGCTCTAATTTGTCTATGTTGAGTATCTCTAACAACTGCGTTTACCTCCAAAGATACCTCGCCATTATCAACAAGCCCTGCAATAAATTCTTTTGCTACACTTGCTAGTGTTGTTGTTTCAATTTCATTAGCCGAAGTTGTAGGACCACTAAATCCAGTTACTTCTGCAATAATTGTAAATAATTCAGTAGGAGCTGCACCGTCCCCAACCTTTACTGCTATTCCTTGCGTTGCTAAAGCTGCCATATTTATCCTTTAAATTTATATTTTTACTATTATAGCATAATTACTTATTATTAACCAATATGTCAAGGCTAGTACCAAAAACATTTAATTCTTTATCATTTGAATCTCTAACTGTTTCAACTCTACCCTGCACAGCATCCCCATTACTATTGCTAGTATAAATTACTTGTTTAATTCTTTCTTCTAAAGCTTTACAATCAGGGTATATTTTTGTCCATATATTAATTTGGATTCTCTTAAAATTAAGTGTTGGCAGATCATTATTTAATGTTGTTATTCCTCTATCACTTATAGTTTGATAGGAAATACAAGGATAAGTTGTTTTTTCAGGAATTACTACGGGATATATTCTTAAGCCTACTAATCCGCCAATAGTTGCATCATTTGCCAATAAATTATATATTCTTTCTTCAATTAATGCCATTAGTTGCTCTCCTTTTCAATTCTTTGTGCTATTTTTTTACTTATTGAATCAGTCACGTTTTGACCTAGTTGGTCGAATGTGTTTCGCATAAATGGGTCTGCTGCGTGGAATTGTGTCCCGTATTCAACGGATAATGCGTAATTCCCTGCGTTAACTGTTTTCTTTTGCCCTTTTACTTTTATTAATAAATTAGGTCGTGGTCCTACGGAAAATTTTACAAATGTTTTGCTAGTTTTTCTCTTACTAACTCCGATACTTCTTTTTAAATCCGATGTATCTACGGGAACATTAGCTTTAGCAGTTCTAGAAATTTCTGTTGCTCCTGCTCTGAGTCCTGCTGTAATTATCAATTTTGCTTTTTTTTCGCCTAAGTTTTTAAGTTCTTTTTTTAGCTCGTTCAGTCCATTTATTTTTACAGTTGCCATTATCCTATATTATCCAGTCTACCACTTATTAAATACGACACAGTACCATTTGCACTTCCACTTGGGACAAAGGCAGTAGCTTTTATAATTCTTCCTGCTGTGACTTTAATTGATGTAGGGAATGTAATTGATGCTGGACTGTCTCCAATAGTTACAGGTACTCTAAATAGAAACCCTTCTGTTATTTGTCCCGTATCACTTTCGTTTGCTCTTAGCTTAATTGTTACGCCTTTTGTGTCTCCACTAACAATTAAAGCATCAATTTGATAGATAGTTCCATTAGGTATCATTCTTAATGTTGAAAGTGATTTGTTTCCATCTTTTTTTATTACATTATAAACAAGACTTGGATTTCCAACCTCGAAAATAGTAATGTCTCCAAGGGCTACACCCTTATTATTATTTATTCCGTCGCCATTTCTCCTTACATAAAAATCATTTACCATTATAATGTTAGTAGCCACAGTTAGAACCTGAGTTGTGCCATTCATTATTATAAATTCTGTTTTTGCGTCTCCGTTAACATCTATATATTCTAATATTACTTCCCTTGCTCCAAGTCCACCGTCAATATCTCCGTTATCATCTGAAGCAATACCCATTTGTTGACCTGATGGGCTAGGCAAAGGTATCGTTTGCTCATCGCCTTCCCATATGTCATAAACTCCTACTGGTATTGTTTCTTTTTTGCCTTCCACTTGTGCTGATCTACCACTTGTTCCGTTTGCAGTAGAAATTGAAAAAGTACCATCACCATTATCAATTAATTTAACATCTTTAGGAGTTTGATTTGTGTCATTGTTAGACCATTTTTGGTAACTTGAATTTGGCATTATTCTGCCTCCTCTTCCGCAATTATTGTTAATTGTTTATTAACATCATTAGGTTGTTTTATAGGTGGGATAATATTAAAGTTTCTATTATCGTAAACTATTCTATCTAAAACACTAACACCAGACAAATATCTAATTTTAAACTCAACTATATTTTTCCCAAAATATGCATCTGCTGTAAATCCATCTTGACCGCTTAAGTATCTTATAGCCCCTCTAATTTCTCCGTTAGGTTTGGTAACCCAAACCTTAGCACCCTCACCGCCATAACTTCCACGTGTTTGAGTAAAAGATTGTATCTCTAATTTGTGTCTTAATCTTCCTGCTTTCATTATACGTAAACCACTTTGTAATTATCTAATAATCTAATAGCAAATCTATTAGGCAGTTCGTTTTGTTTCATCGTATTGAATGTTTCTCTATTTTCATAGTATGAACCAACTTCTAATTTTATATAACTTTTTAAAGGTTCGGGTATAGTTGTAAATCCTGCTATAAAAGTGATCTCAATAGCATTAGGTTTGTTTTTAACACTTGGTAATGTTGCGTCAATATCTTTTACTAGCCTATTAGGTGTTGAAAAATCATCTAATATAAAATCTGTTGATGGTAAAGTTTGCAATATATTATCTAAATCATAATACTTAATTGAAGTAATGCTTTTTACTGGATTTCTTAAAAGTTCGATTGTATCTTGCCATTTATCTAAGCTTTGCACATAAGTAGCATCAGATAACTGCAATCCTGTATAATTTTCAGTTTGTTGTGTTGCTGTGTTAATCATATCATCAATAAGCGTATCATCATCAGCTATTGTAACATACATGTGACTTTTTGCTTCTTCTGTTGTTATAGGTGTGCTAGTTGGTGGTACTGTTTGTTTTATCCCTGCCATGTTATCCCTTTTTAGTTTTAATAATTCCCTCGTAGACGAACGGAGGGAACGATAAAGCTATTCTTGTGTAATTGTTGCTTCTGCTGCAACAACTTTAGTACTAAGGGCTTTAATTTCAGCCCCTAAATTTTTATAAGCTTCTTTTTTCTTTTCTAAGTCTGCTTTCATTTCAGGAAGATTTTTTAATGTTTCTGAAATTTCATTTTTTGCTTTGTTTCTTGCTTCTAGCGTTGCATAACTTGCTTTGGCTTCTTCATATTCTGCTTTATCTTGATAAACTGCAATATCAGCATTAATATATCTAATAGCTTGTAGATTATCTACTTCATGCCATACATACTTACCGCTTTTATCTTTTTCTCCTGCTTGGTGGGTTGCTTCCCCACCAACTGACTGAATATATCTAATTTTCATTAGTTACTCCTTACGCATTTTGTAAGTATTTATAAGTTTCTGATTGAGTTAATTTTCCATCAGCTCTTTTTGAAGCTCTCCAACCTACTTGACCATTTTCTGCGTATAATTCAGGAAGAACTTTTAACTCTAACCCACCTCTGTCAGCAATAGTATAGTAAGACATATCTCCAAATCCCATAAACTTAGCTGTTGTTGCTATGCTTGGCATTTCTTCATTAATAAGAATTGGATACCCATCAAAAGTATTAGGAACACCAACTTGTAAAGATGGTTGCCATAAATATTGACCGTCATTATCTTTTAATTTTCTAATAGCTTTTTCAGTAGATGAATTCATCATATATTTACCATTCTTTCTATAAACGGCTTTTACTGAATAATTCAAATCAATAACTTCATCTAAAGTAACCGCTGTTGCCCCTGCTGCTGTAATCCCTAACTCTGCACCAGTAATAATACCTTGTGCTTGTGTTGTTCCATTACCTACAGTAAATCTGTTTTCTTCTACGTTTGCAATACCTTCAGCAATTAAGTTTGTCAAGTATGATTGAATGTCAATAAATGCATCATTAATTAATTCTTCAGAAGCCTTAATAATACCACCAATTTTTTTAGCACCTAATACAACTTGACCAAATGAAGCATCAGTTTGTGGGTATACACCATTTTCTAGAATCTCACTAAATTCTGGTCTTGCATCCCCTAAAGGAATGTTAGTAGTTGACATAGTTCTGATAACATTTGAATTTTGTCTCATTACATTCATGTCTAAAAGCTTGTTAATAACAGTTGTTAAATAATCTTCAGGAACTAAAAAACCGCCCTCTGAACCTACACCAGTATTTAGCACAGCTCTTGCTTGTGGAGACATAGGATTAGACATAGGGTTACATCTAAGCATTTCTTCAAATGAATCTCTATATCTCTTTTTATCATCTTCTTTTGGTGCTTGGGATTGTGGTGTTTCAATTGTTGGAGTATCTCTAACCTCTGCCATTGCTAATTCTGTTGCTGCTAAGTTAGTTTCTCTTGTTATAGACTTTTCAATATCTGTACATTCTTGCTCAAATCTTGCGTAAGTCTCATCCTCTTCTGCTGTTAAAGTTTCTTTTGCTAATAGCGTTCTCATTTGTGCAATTAATAAAAGTTTTCTTTGGTTTAATTTTTCTAATTTTTCGTTCATAGTTATTTTTCCTTATTTAATTTATTTTTCTAATTCTAACAATTTTAATCTACGTTCTCTATTTTTTTTGATAGTTTCTTTCTTTAATTCTTCTTCATCATTTGGAGTTACCTCCTTTTCAATATTTTCAATTTGTCTACCCACTTGTGCTTTAGAGTCAAAGCCTTTCCATACGGCAGATAGTTCGTGTATATCAAATCTATTAACTAGTACTTCTGTTGGTTCATCTTTTCTTTCTGTCGTCGTAACTTCTTGTATAGAATAACCGATTGATACATCAGTTAAAATACCCTCTCTATATTTATTAAAAATTCTTTCTGAATCATCATCTGTACCGAAGATAACATCTACTTTAATTTGACCTGATTCTAATCTTTTATTTTCGATTCTTCCTATAGCATTATCAACACGCATTTCATGATCTTTAAAGAAAGTATTTAATCCATCGAATGTTGCACCTTTTGGGTCTAATCTTTCCTCAAATATTTCTTCATTCCACCAGTCGTAACGAAGCCCTGCATTATCATTTGAAACAATAATAAAAGGTACTTTTCTTTCTTCTGCATCAATTAGGTTAGTTTCTGCTTTTGCTCTATTATGTATCGTCTTATCTCTAAGATTTGTTAATAAAGCATCCCTAGTTAGTTTCTGTTTCATTATTTTCCTTTTGTTCTGTTTGCGTTGGGTTCTCTTGTTCATCTGTATCGCTTTCAATTTTTTCTAGTGTTGTATATTGAGATTGAATTATTAATTTATCTCCTGCATCTAGTTCAGGCATATTCTCTTTTCTTCTCGCTTCGTTGGGTGTCATCCATCCACTATTGATAGCATTTTTATAGCCCTCTGTTCTAGTTTTAAAATCTCCCCTCATTAACCCGTTAAAGTTGAACTCTACAAAATATTTCTTTTGCTCTTCTTGTGTTAATAGTTGCATCCAAATAGAAGCTTCTATCCTTACCCCTAAGGGCATTAAACAGTATTTAACGTGTTCTAGGCTTAACTCTGTAATATTTGAGAATGTAGCATTAGTTAAGTCGTTTATTAAGTGAGGGGATACTCTAAATATAGAAGCTATTTCCGACTTTTGAAATTGTCTAGTTTCTAAGAATTGTGAATCATTGTTGGAAATTGTAATAGGTTGCCACTTCATACCATCTTGTAATACAATTGGTTTTTTACTATTACCTAATCCTGAATATTTTTCGCCAAATTGTTTTCTAAGATTTTCAATTCCTTCGCTACCCGTAAATGATTTATCAGTTGATAATATCCCACTACCATTAGCTCCATTCTCAAAGAATTTAGAACCAAATTGTTCAGTTTGCATACCTAATCCAATTGCTTGTGCATTTTCTGCAATTGGTGTTACTCCTAAGATTCCATTTGAAGAGGGAAGTCCTACAATTCTTAGAACTTCTTTTTGCGTGTATGTTCTTTGCTTTGATTCTTGTACTTGGTATGTATATTTAATAGTTGGGATATTGTTTGCATCTACTGTTAAAACTACAGTCATATTATCATGTAATAAAGGGTATAAGGCTACGATTTGACCGCCTACATTTCTAACTACTTGGCTAAAATGTGTACCTCTTAACTCAATATCTTTCACAACCATTTCACGCCATGTTACAGAAGTCATTAAAGGATTAACTTGTTTACCTAAAATTTTAAATAATGGGTGATTCTTGGCTTTTTCTCTACCTTTTTTAGTTTCTTTGTATAGAGTAAATGGAACGCTTGAAAGTCCTTGTGCTTTTACATTTACACACGCATAGACTGTTGTATGCTGCATAGCTGTATTAGTATTAACATTTACACCGTTTGAAGTTATCCCAAAAATAGATAATACATTAGGGTTAGATATTGATATACTTTCGCGATTCCAAAACTTCCAATTCATAAGATTCCTTTTTATATTAAAGTATTATACCATAAAAAAACAAAAATAATACTACTATAAGTCAAGTAATCCGTGTTCTTCATAGTGTGATTCTGTGCTTTCTTCTTCTTTGTTTAAAATATATAAAGCCATGCAATTTATTAACCCTGCAACACCATCAATTTTTTCAATAGATTTTTTCTTACTTGGTTTAATATTGTCTGCTGCGTCTTTCTCTAAAACTACATTACTGATACACCAGCTTAAAACTGGGTTGTTATTATGTATGATTTTATTTTTAATTGCTTTTACTTCTAACTCTTTTGATGCAGGGCTTAAAGTTTGGAATCCTTGCCGAATAGAAACAGTTTCAACACCTTGTTTTTCTAGTCTAGTCATTAAATAATTAGAGTTCCAAGAATCATAACCTAAAAAGTCTATCTCGTAATCTTCTTTTAGTTTTAATATATCACGTTCTATATATTCGTAATCTACTACGTTGCCCTCTGTTGTTGCTATAAACCCCTCTTTAATCCAATCTAAATAAGGTACCCTATCAACCTTAGACCGCTTTCTTACATTATCACTAGGTATATAATACTTTTGATACACATATAATTTATCTTCTTTTTCAAATAATAGTGTCAAGTTTGTAATATCTGTTGTACTGGATAAATCGACACCGTAATAAGCTTTGCATCCTTTAAAATCTTCTAGGTTGAAAGTTTCATCATTATTCCAAATATCACTAGGTATCCATGTTGTAGCTTTATCACACCACATATTTAAATGTTTAGTTTTAAAAGCAATTAGACTTTCTTCGCTTTCTCTTGCTTGGGCTACTTTCCCCTCCATGTAAGACCAAGTGGGTGAATTTCCCATATTTGGATTAACCTCTTCCCATACTCTCGGGTCGTCCCAGTTGTCATTATCAATATCTTTTTGACTTGGTTCAAATAATACTGCATAGAATCTATCATCTTTTATAATTCCATCTTTTATCTTTCTAGCATACAGATAAATATCTCTATAAAAGAATCCCTCTTTGTTATATCCTGCTGTTGATAAATGAAGTTCTAAAGGCTCGTTACGTCCTGCAAGTCCATCTGATAAGATTTGATATAGTTCTTTGTTTTTAAATGCGTGTCCCTCATCTACTGTAAGAAATGATGGTCTTAATCCATCTTTAGTATCTGCGGAACTTGTTAAGCTTAAAAACTCATCTTCAAAAGCTCCATCTTGTTTAGATATTCGAGGAGGTTTAACTGTACTCTTTACCATGTCAAACAATTCAGGTTCTTGTTTAATCATCGTTAAAAAAACTTTATGAATAATTTTTGCTTGTTCTGCTTCTGTTGCAATTGAATATTGTTCTTTAGCTTTTTCTGGTTCTAAGAAAAACATTATGGCATGGAACACTCCTGCAAATTCTGATTTACCATTTTTCTTAGGCATAAAGAAAAGCCCTCTTTGGTATCTTCTTAATCCTTTGAATTTTCCATCTGCATATTTAGTAGCAAAAATGTCAACTACTGATTTTATTTGCCAATCACAAAATTGGAAATTATGACCTGCGAACTCTCCTGCTGTATGTTTTAATAATGAAGAAAATTCTATACATAAGATAGCTAATTCTTCATCTAAATAGTAGGGAGTGCCTTTTAATGCTTCGGCTTGTTCTTTTATATATTGCTCTGCTATTTCTATATAAAATTCAGGTGGGTTAAATATTCTTTTAGTCATTAGGTATTTTTCTTCTATTTAATAAATCATGCATTGAACTCGTCTTTGGGACTTTAATCTCTAGTCCAACCCTACTACGAACTCCAATACCTAAGCGTGAAGCCATTTTGTCCATTTGATTAAAGAACTTATCTGCTACTTGGAAATAAGGGCTAACCTTTTCATTCCCGTTATCGTCTGTTGTTGTATGGCTTAAACTTGCTGATAAGTCAACGTAAAACATATAGTTTTGATATGCTATTGCATAAGCTATTAATAAAGCTCTATCTAGTTTTTTATATGTCCCATTTTCTTGAAGTTCTTTCTCTGCTCTTAAAAACTCATCTTGTCCAGTTTCATTTAATGGGTTCTTAGTTTTCTTTTCAATTTCTTTTTTCTTAGTTTCTTTTTCCGCTGCGACTTTAACTTTTGTTTCTTTTTTAATTTTAGCTTTTATTTGTGGAGTTTTTGGTGCGAACTTTTTAGTAGTATCTGTTTTAACTACTGCATTACAAATATGAGTTCTATTATATAAAGTTGCTTTTCCAACTCCTAAAGATTTTGTTTCTATTTCACACTTATCAACAATTCTTTTTAATTGTCTGTATGAAGAAACTTGTAATATTTCTAGGGCTTCGTTTTTTGTTATGAAGTTATTCATTAGAATAGAAACTTTATTCTAATATTTCCGATATTTAAAACTCTTACTAGGTTATTGCGTTCAGAAAATGTTTTA
>JARFOD010074180.1:0-21230 GCA_031763545.1 Mopalia muscosa
AAAAAATAAGGCCTGTTTATAGCTGATAATGATCTTGACAAGTAAATCCCATAAAACACTGCTACAATAAAAGTTACCCAACATGACTTCCTGATGCCTGATAAAGCCCAGATAAGTTAATTTAATTGTCTTCTGTCTATTCAAGCCCACACTTTTGGTTATCTAATGACATTTCTTTTTGGTTTTCAGTCATGTACCAGATTAATTTTCCACGAATAATAGATGTGAATTTAATCATTCACCGACATGATGAAACAGAGATTGCCAAGGTAACATTAGTTTTTTTATGGCTCAAAGAAATATAAATAACTTAGTACTCCCTGCAAGACTTCATTATGTAATATGATTACATTAGACTCAAGAGATTATATGTTACAATTTACCAATCTACCTGAAATTCTTACTATAAGAATATAAGATTAATTGGTTTTCAGGAAAGTCATGATTATCTGAATATTTACCTTCCATCTGAAAAATGGATGTAAAGCTCAGTTCAAAAGCTTTTGTACACAGACTATGGAGGTAATCTAAAGATGGGACGGTGTAAATGAAATTTAATAAACAAAGAGTGCTCATATCCTTTCTTGCCACAGAGCAACCTGTGACATCAAATCATGTTATAAAAGCTGTGCCATTGATGTAGAGCGGGGATATACAGTATGTGTGAACTCCACAGATCTTGCCAATCACCCTCTGATACAATGTATTGTTCCACCCTTATGCATCTTCATCTTGTATTTAGGTTGCTTTGTTGCTGCTATGTGTAGCTGTTGTGTTTAGGAGTCACAACATTGATAATTTCATTGTGCCAGTGTTTAATCTCGAGCAAGGTGTCCAGGAGGAGGTGAAGGAGTTAATAGAGTCTGTCATTTCAAAACATGAACCAAGTAGACCGCTTCATGTTGACTTCTCTGTGCTCCATACACAGCGAACTCGAGGTAATTTTATACAACACATACAATCATAGCTTCTTTTACTGTGAAAAGCAAAGCAATAGCATCTTTGTTGACATTTGTGTTGCATGTGTTTTTTGTCACATATTTATTAATCCATTAAAGTTAGGGATTCATTTGTTTTTTTAAACTTAATATCAATCGCAGAGATTTATGTAAAAATGACATGCTGGAGTACCATTGATGGGAGGTTGGACACACAATGCCGATCTGGTTGTGATGTCCTTGTATTGTTACTTCTCTTTTGCCCTGTGTTATCTTTGTTTGTTGCCAGTTGTTGTGTCAGGGGTGGTTCTTTTCATCCATAAGACTGCCAGAGTATGAGTGAAATAACCTTAAACAGCATTAAACCTCATTCAAACAAATCTAACTCTACTCATTTTCATATTTATTAGAAGCGTTCACATTGCAAGTTAAGGTATATAAACCATTATTTTGTAAACCTGATACATTTCTTGAAATTAAATTTATTCTTGCCAAAAATATACATAAAGCAAATAATATTTTTGTTTCTCTGTAACTGTTAACCTGTGAAAGCGCATTTGACTCTTGCTACTAAACCTTAACTGTTGTTATAGTGTGTACCAATACATGTATGAGAGTTGTCTCCCCTGTCCTCAGTTTAACCTGTCCTTCTCTTTCAGAAAACAGCGTACAAGCCTCATTGGTTGAGAGTTTCACAAACCATAACTGTGAAGGTGCAGACAGTATTTCTTATTTCACTATTTTGTGGTATCTTTAGTAGATTATCAACTCAAAACAAATAAATTAATGTTTTCTTTCATGTTTTTTTCTTTCTGTCTGGTTTGTGTCATCATTACTTTATGTGTGTCTGAAAAATAACAGATTACAAATGGTTTATTTAACCCTTTTTGTATAGCTCATATTTCAAAGAACTTCCTTTTTAATTCCACACAGCACTTTTTGTCTAAAAAAACATTTAACTGAAAAACAATTCCTCCTAAAACGATCTGTTCAATCAAACAGGATGAAACATTTACAAAATTATGATTCTGCTAGCAATCATAGAGACCTAAAATTGTTCATTCAGATGCCTGAAAACATTTAATTGTTTGTGTTTGTATTGTATCCTTTTGTATGATGTTGTGACAAACATACATGTATTTGTACACATGTTTTAACTTGGTTTATGGTATTCCCTTTATCCTTTTTTGCTTTCTATATTTTCTGCTCTTATTACTAATCTGCTGAAGTGTGCTTTTCATAACCTCTCCAACTACAAGGGTCCTATGATCTTTGATATTCTATCACCATAACTGGTGTCAGTTTGAGTTAAAAGTAGTTAATCTGAAACAACAACAATGACCTGACACAGGCTGAAATGAAAGTTGATTTTATTTGATATTCCAAAGCGCAAAGGTACGGCAAAAGTGTGAAGTTGACAATCTGCTCTCATATATAAGTCTCCCCCTGTTGACCTTCAGGTATATGAGCGAGTCACATGTTGTGTCTCCGGCAATCGCAGGGGTGGTTTTTAAGAGGTTTCCTCTCGGTTTTCCACCGTAATAAGCCTAGTTGTAGTGTAAAGTGGACAATCCATCGTCATATAAATGAAAAACCCTTGAGTACGACATCAAACACCAATGAAACAAGCAAACATATGTAAGTGAAATAAACTTTATTGCCTTGAGTACAACATTAAGCACCATAAGCTTACCTCTGTATTCAACGGTCAAATATAATCTGAAAATAGCCTGCCCTAGCCTCTTCTTAACCAGGAAAAAAAAATACATAATTTTAACTGAATTTTTTCAAAACTTAGTTTAAAGATGTGTAATAAAGTAAGGAGCAGTTATACATTTGTCAAAAGATGTTGGCAGATTCCTCTTGGTGGGAAATTTCATTAAATACCATAAAAAAAAAACTGTCAACATCTTAGCATTCTAGCATGTCTACAATTTGTTTATGTTAAGATCGAATCCTGATAATTTCTTTACCATTGTCTCCAAGCTTTCAGATATTTGACAACATACAGCAGATATTAATCTTGTCCAGTATATGACATCTCGTTATTTAATATTTTACCTATCACCACAGAAGTTATATTCTATATACAGTGTATTATATTCTTAACCAATGTAACATGGTTGAAATTAAAGCCTTTATGAAAATGCTTTTTACTTTATCATCAGTCCAAACCCACAGCTGTATGTATTGGCTACATGTAACTGCACAAATCATTACCTCTGTTTATGCACGTTTAAATTGATGCTTTTTAACAGAGGTTATAAAGTTATGTATTTTTTTGTTGTTGAGTAAGCACACGGACACTAAAGTCACTGGATACAGTGGTTAGAGGGGTATCATTGAATTATTTTCCTACTGTGATCAGCTGTGAGATATGTGTTATAATTGAGATATTAAATTTGTTGCAGTGTTCAGCAACAGTCCTCAGCCCACAGGTAGAGGGAGTACAGGTTCACTGAAAGAGTTTATGTCACCGTTGCTAGCTGGGTCAGCGGCCAATTCACCCATCCCTTTCCAGTCTTTATCGTTATCTTCTCCTCATGTGGTCAAACGGGTGAGTTTTATTACATGACTGTCAATCGGGTGTTTGTAGGTTATGTCAAAGTGTTGACAAAGTTTCCTCCTGCTTTTCCACAGTTCTTAAAATGAGGCAGACTGAGAAGTGGACAATCCTTCATAAAACGCCAACCACAACAAACTAAGCAATGGAGGAACATTAATAAAACAAAATAAATCCCTTCACATTTTATGGTAATTAATCTTGTTTACAAATAGTTAAATTTGATTTACACGGAATTATTTCTACAGGACTATTTGATAGCAGTCAAAGTCACAAAGTTGGGATTTTGGTCTGCTGTCATTAATGTAATTTACAGTTAGAGTACATCACTGACCCATAAGGGAATTGCCCTTAAAGATATTTCAATCGGGTTATGTTTAATCATATGTATGAGATACGCCTTATTTATTGTGAAGGTCTGGGCTGCAATAAAATGTACATACATACAAAGAGGGTTACTTATTGTGTTTGTTCATGCCAGATAGGGAACTGGTCCAACCTCTTATCTTACACTTAAATTGATATCTACTTCACCCCTGATAATGGTGACTATATAAAATATTTATTCTCTGCTTTTCATTGGTTAATACAGTAATTCAAATCGTATTACACCTGCAGCATTGCATAATAGAGTATCCTGAGTCCTGTGATCGCCCTCGATGGTCTTTCCTGATGCCACTTGCCAGTGGTGTTGAAGTGGATTTCCATCACCTGTGGGCTGGATGCCGACATGTGCACAAAATACTTTAATACCCCAATCAAACAACCCCTATTTTACATGCTTCTTTACCTAAAGTGTTATCCAGAAGGTTGTCTCGGTGTCTTTGAGAGACCCAAGGAGCCATTTGAGAGACTCCATCTCAGTCAAATTTAACACGGGAAAGATAGGGGAACAGTAAAATGAGACCTGTTTCTGTGCAAATGGTGATTTGAGACAGCGTCTTGGTTAATTCTGGCTAATACTATGTCTGTACCTTGTGAATTGTCATATTGTGTTTTGTCAGTGCCCTTTGAGCTGTCACGCAGGCAGTCAATTGATATCATTTCATTTGTTTGTTAAATGTTAGAATTCACTGTTAAAACATAGTTCATTTTGGATGGAGTATCACCTTGAATAATTGGAAACGTTTCATCTTCACATTGTTATTTAAATGTGTCTGTAGAGAAGTTTTTGTCGTTCTTATTTGTATCAGTAATAACATGACAATTCACATAAAATGTATTACAAGCTTCTTATTTCCACTGTTGAAGTTTCAAAACATGAGTTTCCTAAGAAACTTTTCATATTCATCTATTTGTATTTTTCAGTTAATGGCCAAAGAAAAGGAGACAAAAAGAAGAGCAGAGGTGAGTCAAAGACATTAGATTTGGCATGTTTGAGTTATAGTCCCACTCTTGGCTTTAAGGTTCACTTGTAAGTCTATGGACATACACCCTAATCAAACAAAACAATCAAACAAGTTCAAACTTGGGAGCACATACTCATCAACTTGTTTCCGAGTCACTGATTGTTTTTGCTGTTGCTTTGAAGATGTTTTAAGTATTATGTAATAGATTGAATGATATACTTGTGTATGTATTCAGTGTTTGGTGAGACAGAAAGATGTAGAGATGAGGCGCTTAACACTGGACTTACATTCAGAAAAGAATCTCCGGGAAGATTTACAGATGGACATCGAGGAGAAATTTAAATTGATACAGACGCGAGGTAAATCATTTTAAGACAACCAATCCAGCCGATGGTGCCCTTTATAGATCTTTCTACTTTGTTGTTGGTTTTTTTTTTTTTGATTGTTGTTTTTTTTTTTTTGATTAGTAAATACATGAATGTTATTACTCATAAGTTACCGTTAAGAAATTGTTATTAAGTTCATTATATATGGTTGAATTATTTTATATATGTAATCCGAAAAATCAAAATTGTTACTTATTTTGTTACTCTGTTTCTCTAGATGAAAGAATTAAAGAGCTTGAAAATCAGAACATAATTGTTAGACAATTGAAACAGGAGATTGAATTTCTACATGATGAGAAGACACAGTTTGAGTCAGAATTACAAAGGTATGTTTATATTCTTTGTTCCTGCTTATATCACCATATCTCCTTGTAATTAATTTAAGCCAGTGTGACATCATTGTACATTGTGTATCACAGACAAGCCAATATTTTTTTAATCTGTGTTGGATGTAAAATAGTTTTGTTGCAAGAAAACATTATTTCACATTAATACATATTACAATTTATGGTCAATATTTCAGTGAATTATTGTTCAATATTGATCGCAATGTTCTGTATGGTTTGTCTCTTCAGGTTAAGAAAGAGTCTAACTGACCTCCAGGTTTTAAAAGAAAGAAACCTGGCTTTGGAAGAAGAAAATGCACTGCTGGTGAAGGAATCCCATCAGCAAACAGACGAGGTATTTAATTGTGTTCATCAATTCACTTTTACACACTTTCACCAGGGTGTGACTTAAGGCCCAGTCATGGTAACCAGTTTTCCCATTACCACTATTTCATAGCTGCCAACCCGGTTCAAAAAATCACTTGCCACGTGTCATTTTCTGGTTATTGTACATTAAAAACTGGCAAATATGTGAACAGATGTTATTTTTGGGATTGTTATTAAGAATATACATGTACCGTATTGCAAATGGGAACTGAATGTGAACACCATGTAGCAAAGCTTTCCAGGAAAAATTCTGTAGGGTGTTCTCTCTACAGAGAGTAACAAGTATAGTAAACAGTATTTAAACAGCTTAAATAAGACTAAATTTCTTGGTATAAACAAAGATAAATAGAGATAAAAAATGTTTGCAGATGTCAGCAATTGTAATTTGAATCTAATCATCACATTTCCAAATTGAATTTTGAAGCTGCTTACATTTTGAGATCGCTTTATCTGTATTTGCCCTATTTAGGGTCCATCTTTCGTATACGTGTCTTGTGGCTGAAATTCCAACTACTTTAACTTTTGATTTCATACAATCGCCTTTTGTAGATAACAGAAGAATCCTACAGACTAAAACAAGACCTAAATGTACTTTTTTTCTTGTGTCGACAAGATTTAACATTGATTATAAAGAGAAAATGAGTAGTTAATTTAACATTTCATTGTTGTTGTTGGGGAACGATAAACCGTTCGCCCAAATCGTAGTTTTTGATGTCTTTGTATGTGATTGTCTTGTACATGTGTTGACCTGCCTTGTCTCTGATTGTTGCCTGTGAAAGCAAGGGTGTTTCTTAACTGATGGGTCATCGATGCCGTCATGTGAGTGAAATAACCTTAAGTACGGCTTTGAAACCCCAATCAACCAAACAAATAATTGTTGGAAGAATTTTCATTCAGTGTCTTATTTTTTGGGACTTATGTGCATTTTAAGAGAGACTGATTTATACACACAGTTGCATGATCAAGATATACAGGTCATAGATTGCTGACAAAAAGGATTTACACATTTGTACTAAATAATCAAATACATACATTGGAAATAAAATCTACATGAATATACAGTAGGTAGCATGATTTTCCCTCATAATATTTTGCAACAAATATTTTTTGAAAGGAACAGTGTTTATGTTACAGCTGAGACAAATGTCTGAATCCAGAGAGGAATGCATGTTTCTACGGGACCAGGCAATCCAGTATCAGAATAAAATGGCCCAACTAGAAGAGTCGCTAAAATTGCAGCAAAATGACTTTGGTTCTCTGGTCGAAGCCAAGGCATGCATAGAGTTGCAATTGTCAGAGCTTCAGAATATATATAGGACACAGAAAGAATCTTATGAGGAAAGTCTTCATGCTGGTAAGTCAGAATTTGGTTTGAAGTTAGAGAACAATTTCTAGCAGCATTTTTCAATTTGTTGTAATTTATGTCACAGGGGTGCCCTCTGGCTAAAGGCATATTGTTTGAAGAGTAGCAATCCTGTCTTAAATTAGCACTAGAGGAAAATTAACTTTCCAACATAGTGGAAACCCTTCACATCTTTGGTTGAGTTAGTGTAAATTATTGTTGAAATACACCCCATTGATATAAGTGAAATACCATTATGCATGGCGCAAAACATCAATCAATTAATCAATTGTTCTAGGTAGATGTCACCTTTCTCACATCTGTTTAAAACATAAGGGGATATTACACCAGCTTACACTTTACCTGTGCCCTGGTGCTCTTAAAGCTAAAGGGGAACAGGAAGCCGATCTGTTTTTGGTGTCCTGTTGTTGTCATCCTGTATTTGTCCCATCCTGTCTTTGTTTGTTGCCAGTGGTGTCGAGGGTGGTTTCCTTCAGCCATTGGGCTGGCATGTCATCATATAAGTGAAATACCCTTGAGTGCAGCTTTAAACCCCAATCAAACAAACACTTTACACGTTTTAACTGTATTTTGCTTTATATGTGATACATATATTTTATACATTACAGAGAAAAATAATGTGACTGGAGAGAGTCTAGGGTTCATTACACAACAGCGAGTTGGAGAACTAGAGGCTGAGTTGGATATTTCTAAGGCTGAAAATAAGAGATTGACTCTAATGCTCCAGGACAAGGATGAAAAGATTTCAAATCAGTTAAAACAGATTCAAAGGCAGACTGAGCTTCACGGGGAAATGTTGGAGAATGAAAAGGAAGCTGTGCTGAGATTCAGATTGGCAGAAGAGAAACACAAAGCAGCTGTAGAAGAACTGGAAGAGGAGAAGTCATCCACTGAGAAAAAGCTCACTGAAAATTACAACATACTTATTTCAAATCTAAAACAAGAACAGGCACATTTGAAGGAAACCCAAAAAGACACTGTTGATACAATAACAAAAGAATACCGTGAAAAATTGGAAGCCTTGTCACACAATTACTCACTGCTACAAAGTCAGTTGAGTGCAAAGCAATCAGAGTTTGAGAGTTTATCATGTCAATTTGTGCAAGAAAAGAATGAGAAAGCATTGCTAGAGGGAAAGCTGCAGACAGAGCTTGACAAATTTCAGAGCTGCCAAAGAGAGCAGAATGCATTACAAGATACAATACAATCTTTTAATATAAAATTTTCAGACTTGGAAAAGAAACATCAAGATGAAGTCCTGCATATTACTAAAAAAATGTCTGAAGAAAGGGCAGGTTTTGAAGACCAGATTAAAGATATTACGTTTTCAAAAGATCAGGCTTTTCTTGCCCTGAAAACTTTGACAGAAAGTCAAATGTTAGAGCTAAAGCAGGATTTAGAAAGTAAAGATAAGAAAATTGAGGAAATGAATCAAACTTACGCTGATCTCAAGGAGTATATATCCTGTCAACAAAGAGAAGCTGACAGTATTACAGCTTCTCTTGAAACTGGAAAATCAGAGCTTCTGAGGAAAGTTTCTGATCTCACTGGGGATAATGAATCTCTTCAAGGCCAACTATGTGATCTCCAGGAACAATTGGATACACAAACTAAAGATATAGAGATTCTAAGTGGAGAGAATTCATCTCTTAGTAAACAACTTGAGAAAACAGTTATGGAAAGAGACTCTGTGAGTGTTAAACATGAGAAAGCCGCAAAACTAGCCAAAGAGCTTGCTGATATATCAGAGAAACAGGTATGGCAGTATGAGGAGGAATTGGCCTTCCTCAAAGGAAAACATACCTCAGAATTACAAGACAAAGCCGAAGAGCAGGCCTTAATTTTACAGGAAATGTCGCAACAACATGCTGAACTTCAAATCACTCAAGCCTCGGAACAAAAAGCCACAGTTAAACAGTTAGAAGAGCAAATATTCACCCTTCAACAAGAACAGGAAGAGAAAATCAACTCTGTTCTGCTACAGAAAGACATGGAACTGTCTACATTGTCAGAAAAGAAAGACTCAGAGATTTTAGAACTAAATGACAAGTTAATGAAAGAATATCAAAGCACAGAAGATAAAGTAAGAATAGTTAGTGAAGAGTTTAAGACCGACATATTAGGATTCCAGCAACAGTTGACAGATCTCCAGAAAGAAAAGGAGGAAACTATCAAATGTCTTCAACAGGATCATGAAAATGAAATGTCTCTAGTCAAATCAAATCTTGAAAATGAAAAATGCAAGTATGAAAAAATGATGGCGGAATCCACAGAGATGCAAAGTTCTGAAAGTTTGTCTTTGAAATCTTCATTGGAAGCTAAGCTGTCTGAAGCTGATCAAAAGTATAGGCTAGAAATAGAGGAAAGGAAACAAGTCCACATTGCTGAAGTGGAGCAGTTGAAAATGAAGCAACAAAATATTCTGGAAGAGCAGAGAACATCATATGATAGTCGTCTGACTGATGTTTTAACGGAAGCAGAAAGAGAAAAACAATGCCTTGTTGAAAGTCATAATAGAGAAATATGTGAGGTTAGAAAGAGTCATACGGTCAGTCTACAGGAAGTGAATTCTGGACATGAGGAGACAGTGGGACAGCTCAGAATGGAAGAAGGCAATCTGAGGGATCAGATCAATCAGCTTGTGAGGAGTCACACAGACCAGCTGACACAACAAGAAAAAGAATTTAAAGCGAAGTTGGCATCAAAGGAACAAGAAATTGCTGATAAAGAGCTTAAAATGGAAGCATGTATGACATCAAAAGATCAGGAATATAAATCCTATTTGGATTCCAAAGAACAGGAATATATGGATAAACTTGTTTCGAGAGAAAAAGAATTTGAAAAAATGTTATACACAAATGAACAGGAATATCATAATAGTCTGTCGGCAAAAGAAACTGAATACCTTTCAACAATAGCATCCAAAGAACAGAAATTAAAAGCAGAGCACCAGATGACCGTGGAAAAACTAAAACAAGACTTAGATACAAAAGATAAAGAATATCACACAAAATGTAGCTCGGCTAATGAAGAATATGAATCAGGACTTTTGTCAGCTGAAATGGAATGTAAGGCTCAAATTTCAGCTAAAGAAGAGGAGTTGTGTCAATTGCAAAATATTCAGAATGTAAAAGATAAAGAATTATCTGACTTTAAAAAGAAATTTGATGTTTTGAATGAAGAACTAAAGAGTTACAAACTAAGAGAACTGGAACATGACACTACACATAACAATTGTGTGAAACAAATGGACATAGATTTCAAGGGAAAAGAAGAAAATCTTCTTGAAGAAATTAATGAGAAATGTCAAGCTATTGAACAGTTAACGTCCAGTAGAGATAGTCTGCAGACTCAGCTTTGTGAACAGACTAAAATTATAGAAACCTTGAAAATACAGACACAACTCGAACAATCTCAACATAATAAAACTTTATCCAAGTTACATGAACAAATTAAGGAAAATGAGAATGAGCATCAGGCGATTGAAAGTGATTATGAAACTCAGTTAGGTAAATTAAAGGTAGAAATGGAAGCAGTGTACAACAACAACACTGAGTTACAAGACATTCATGACTCCATTACAGAAGAGCTCAGAGAGAAAAATCAAGAAGTACAAGCTTCAAAAAAACTTGTTGATGAAAAAGAGGTTTCAATACTTGAGCTGCAGAATAAAATCACAAAACAAAAGAATATGTACATAAAGGAAATGAATGAGAAGGAGGCTGTGATGGACAGGAAAGTCAATGACTTCTTAGTCAAATATGAAGAGCGAATGGAACAGACTGCCAAGGAGCGTGATGCATATGTGTGTGAGTTTAAATCTAAGTTACATTTGATGGAAGAGGAACACCAACAGGAACTTAAACAGATTAGTGAGGAATTTGATGACAGACTAGCAAACAATACTGTGGAGTTTGAAACTCAACAATCATTGTATCAGAGCAAACTGAAGATTGTTAGTGAAGAGAGAGACCAAATAAGCAAAGAGTTAGCTGAGGCAAAACATGTCTATGATGAGAGGATAGGACTCTTGACCAATGAGGTGAACAGACTTACCATATATCAAGATACTCTAAAAGTAATTATCCTAGTTTTATTATTCTGGGGGGAAAGGTACAATAGATAGATCAGTTTTGTATAAGTTTATTTAAAAAGTAGGATGAAGCTTTGTACAACAGACCTGACTAATGCCTATGTATAGGTCTCTATTTTTCTTCTTAAGTTAAAACTTTGATAAAAAAAAAATTCTTTAAAGAGATTAAAGGGTAGCCTGGTGGTTTATTGGAGTGAGTTTTGAATGCCGTCAGACAGTACTGTAAAATTGAGTGCTTTGTCTTGTTCCAAAGCAGAGGAGATTCCTGTTGTTCTGGGTCAAGTTGCTTGAAAGAGTATTAATCGCTTACACCTTATAAGTTCGTCATTGTGTCTAAGAGATAGACCTTCAACTTGGCGTGACATGATCTAGTATCAGATTTAATTTAATAGTGCTTCAATCACTCGGCCCCTCTGATTCTGAAAGATTAAGTATGAAGCCGATCTGTTTGTAATATTTGTATGATGTCCTGTGATTGCCCTGTATTTGTCTTGTCTTTGTGTGTTGCCAATGTCATTCAGGGTGGTTTCCTTCACCTATTGGGCTGGCACGACTTCACACCAGTGAAATAACCAGAAATATGGCGTTTACCCCAATGGAACAAACAAACAAATATTGTGCCTTGATTTCTGTCTTGTGCATGTATCGTGACTTTTTTTTGTCAGTGGCATTGATGATGGATTCCATAAAGCTTTGTACCTATAGCGGTGAAATAACCTTAAATCCGACATAACAGCTTTCATTGTTATAGTTTTTAGAAAACAGTGATACTGGTGCTTTGAAATAAAGTTGTACACAATTATTCACTGTGATCTTATTAGGAAGATCACCCTTCTCAACATATTGTATTTATCTAAGGCCCATTGTGAGTTTTACATTAACATTGGTCAATTGATCTCATTTTAGAGAGACATTCTTCAACAAACTGCTCAGAAAACAGCATGCGAGGAGAAAGCTGCCCGCTGTGATGAGTTAGAAAGACTTGTTGATCAGTTGGAGGAGAGTAGAGAGATAGAGAAGAAGGAAGCCATTGAGAGATATGCTATCATTCAGTCACAGTTAGAGGCTAGTAAGCACGAGCTCAAACATCGCACAGAGAAATTCAATCAACAAGTATGTCAAACTGCATTTAACACAATTATACTATTGCTGATTTAAAGCTAGCAATGGTAACTTGTCAGAGCCAAGCCAGTGAAAGGACCTATGATGTGTTCATCTATCACATAGAAAAACAAAAAAAAAAATGTTTTAGAGGACTTCATTTCTTGCTTTTCGTTTTTCAACATCATACGCTCTACTGATACATAAAGTTTACATTCGTGAAAGGTTCATTGGTTACCAATTGAATTTAGAAATGTAAGAACAATATAAATGACAAAATAGTAATCCCAGCATCAATAACTGTTTCAGGAACATTTACGCTTTAGTGTGATAACTGTTACCACAAATATTTTCCCAAACGGGAATATATAGCTAAATTGTTAGCACAAATATTTTCCCAAATGAGAATATATAGCTTTAGTGTGATAATTGTTAGCACAAAAATTTTCCCAAATGAGAATATATAGCTTTAGTGTTATAACTGTTAGCACAAACATTTTCCCAAACGAGAATATATAGCTTTAGTGTGATAATTGTTAGCACAAACATTTTTTCAAATGAGAATATATAGCTTTAGTGTTATAACTGTTAGCACAAACATTTTCTCAAACGAGAATATATAGCTTTAGTGTGATAACTGTTAGCACAAATATTTTCCCAAATGAGAATATATAAGTGAAACAACCTTACATATAAGTATGGTGTAAAACCAGAAACTGTCAAACAATCTTATCTGTAATGTATTTTGGGGTTTATTTATTTCAGTTTGAGACGCAAGTAAAATTGAGTGAGGCCAAAAATGGAATGCTTCAGAAAAGGGTGGATAAACTGCAAGGACACATAGAGAGCAGAGAGACTCGATGGCAAGGCACCGTGCATGAGCTGGAAATGGAAAGACAAAATGTTGAGAAGTACAGAGAGAAGTTTGAGATGCTCGACAGTCAGTTTAATCCCCTGCAGAAAAAACTACAAGAAGAAGAAAGCAATAACAAGAAACTAAGTAAGTTCTGATATCTAACTACATCCAACTCACCAACAAACATTTGTCAGAGTGACAATGATTCATTATAAACTACTAATTTGACTCAAATTAAAGTTGTAGCCTATTATTAAAAGTATGTAACAGTCTAAAATTAAAATGATAGTCTGGCATGTATTTTTTCTTTTGTTTATGAAGTCATTCGCGAGTGCTTTATTGATAAGTATAAATGATCCTGACCCTTCCCTCCACCAGGTCAACAAGTCCGATCTCTGGAGGTACAATTGTCGCATGCTGAGAGACAGGTGAAACAATACCGCAGTGAACTGGATAAGGCAGGTACTGCCCTCCTTGGAGACATACATCCCAACTTCCACGCACAAACTAAACCAAGCTCATCATCTGGTATGTCAAAATAATGTTAAACTGTCCACCAAAAGAGAGTATCACAACAATCAAAATGTTAAGTGTTAACTTTACTGTGCTTCGTCAAAAGATTATTTGGAAATGTCACATGATCTAAAACATAACCGATTTATAATACAGTGAACCTTGCATCTACGGGCACATGAAAATTACTGGAATCTTTTTCTTAACTAAAAAAATACTTTGATCACATTTCCAGTCATTATGAATAAATGTACTCCTACGTGTATACTCTGGAACTTGTCTATTGTGGATAGTGACTTACTTTGTTTAACCCCATTGTTATATAAACAATCTCATTAAAATTTCTGTAATCCAACAGTGAGAGATTACATCAGATTACAATTGTGCCGCGTCGGTGAAGGTCACAAACCCAAGCTCTCCCGGTGTGCACCCAACACAAAAGCCCCACGTTGAGTATCTTTCATTGACAAGCATGCCTCGACTTGCACACAGCCAGTCTATACCCCTGAAGCTTTTTTAACCAACTATATTTGAATCTTTATGAACTTGAGCAAAGCTTACACTGACTGAATAAATTTTGTCAAGCTATGAGGTTTGGGAGTAGGAGAGCTCAACAATACCAACTGAAGTCCTGCCCTATTCTGATTCTGAACTTTAAGACATCAACCCAGGTTCTGGACTGAATAACATAGAAGAGCTGACCTCTTTGATAGGGGGCACTCGGCTGTATCTTAGTGGTCAACATGTGTGCTTACTAATCCGTCTTAGATGGACCACTATGGGATTGATCATAAGGGAAGTTAACAAATAAGTTAAATACCTTTGAGTTTGACTTTAAACCACAATAAAATCTCTATCCAACATTGATCATTTTTTTGCCATATATAAATTTAATGTACAATTTACGTCAAATAATACATTTTTCTCATTTTGGCCTAAACCATGTGAAACACCTGTTCAACTGTTCAAAGTTGTTATCGAAATTTTAATACTGACAACTTGTCTTTATAAACAGTTTTTAAGGGCCCAGTGGGATGTTGCGCGCTACAACCTAAAGCCGGCATTTATTTTTGTTGCCTGGATATGTCATTTACAGCATGAATCATATTGTGTTTTAACAGATCGAGAAACATTCAAACAATGTCAAAATTTATTTCACCAATTAAGTTTGCAAAGTAAAGCTGAAATAATCATTTTTGTTCAACAGGAGCCCATGTATTACAGTGAACATCAGTAGAGTACGGGATTATTGAAGTTTTGTTCTCGTTCACACAGCTTAGGTGTGGAGATATCAGGGTTGTAGTGTAATAAATACATATGCTATATCAGTAAATAAATAACATATTGATTCAGCCAAGTTTATTTCTGTAAAAGTGTTGTCTGGGATTTTAAATGTTATCAATATACCTGTGTTGCCACAACTTTACCTAGTTCCAAAATAAATCATTTTTTAACCCCTGTCAAAAATCGTCTTGTTATTTCCAGATGACAGTATACTAGATGATTCACTGGAGGCCCATGACAAACGTCACTCTTCTCCCCATCCTAACCGTCCGAAGCCAGCTGCACCGTATTTCCTAAGGTCCCGGCACAGTTCCACTGGGGATATGAGCCACGCGTCAGGAGACAGTCCTTATCTTAGTCTGGATGTAGACAAAACAGGGCCATTCCAAGCCATCACATTGACCAGGTTTGTCATACTGTACTCCTAAAACCCAAAACACTATCCACTCTGCTGTCATAGATAAGAACTGTATTTGCATATCTTTCACAGTTGTGTACGAATATGCAGAGAAACTTAAACAGATCCATTACAAAATGTAGTGGAGTATACCATTATGTAAAACGACTCAAAACATTAATTTCACACTGAAGGGAAAAACAACCGTTTTTTCACCTAAACTTATTTTTATTGCATATTTTCAAAGACAAACATCTGTTTTGCACTTATATTCCAGTAAGCTTGGCATGTTTTCAGCTGCGGTTTTACAAAATTTGGTTTTAAGCACTGGGTTGATATGAACAGGCAGTTGTTTGTTGTGTTGCTTGGGGACAGAACCCTCACTTTCGGCTTTATATGAAAGCATTCATCAGTACAGGCAATAGGGGACAGCTATGACAAGATGATATAACTACCATGTTTTTTAACAATGATGTCAGTTCTGCTTTTTGAAATTGACTAATTAACGGCTACGCTTTGTCCATTGCAAGTGCAACTGTGCAATATAGATGGTTGTCTTTGAAAATATGCAATAAAAATAATAACAAGGTTTCCTCCCTGTTTTATACTGTAATTAGGCAAGGAGCAGTGTGTATTGGACAATCTTTCGTATATAAGTGAAATACCCTTCAGTCTGTATAGACTGCATTGACAATACCTTGATCAGCTTTCTCACCTTTTATTGATACCTGATATATGTAAGTGTATAATTGTGAATATATACTGCAGCTATTCTAAGACTTCCGTCAGTTTAGAGATGTTGTCGTGGATGGGGAATTCAAGACAATAGGAACTGGAAAACAACACAAATGGAACATTAATTATTTTGCAACTTACTATTTTAATAGTTTGCATGTTCTTTATAGACTCCTAGCATCTGCCAAAGAATTTGACAAAGAAAACATCAAAGAATACCCACGCCCCTTCACTCAAAATAAAATATAACATAAATTTTAAAAAAAGAAACCTTAGCATGAATACACCTTTAAACCAGAAGTTAAATTTAAATAGATATATAATATTATTCATGTGAGCTACCTGTGCTCTATGTTTTAGCCACATGTTCTGACAAGTTAGTGTAAATACCCACTAAGAATGATACACAAATTATTCGGAGCCCTGAGAGTTCCTTACTCTTGTCCTGTGAGTAAAACACCTTTAAGCACAGTATAAAACACCATTTAACCAATCAAAATAATTCTCCAAAAAGTGAGTTTTATAGCCTAGGTCCAGTTATTCAAAGATAGTCTGGGTTTAAATTGTCACAAAGTACCAGTGAATTGTTAGAGAATGTAGGACAAAGGTACAAAGTCAACAAGTCTTAGAGCAAACTGCCCTGGTAAAATGACACTTGAATTTATCTAAAGCATGGTACAGTATATTGTATTTGAATATCTCTTATTTAAAAGGAAAATATATATATATAAAATAATTTTCATGTAAATGTAAATAAAATCAGATTCCAGCAAGGGCTTTGGCAGACACCTGTCCACCCGTCCAAATGGACGCCCTGAAGTGAACAATTGCTTCATTTGGACACCCTGTTTCAATAAACTTTAATATGCAGGAGATAGAACAACTGTCAGTGGACGCCCATTTATTTGAAAAGTGAAGCAAAAGGACCATTTTGGACACCCTACTTTTGATTTCTGGCTAAGCCCCTGGATTCCAGCCATGGATATATATATATCATCCAATATTTTAAATGGGGAGTTATTATACACCTGCTGTGCAGCTGAGTAAACTAATAATCTTGCTTTAGAAAGCGATATCTACTTGTCTAAGCCGCTATAATCATAATCTCTTATGGATTAGTGAGAGGCATGTGTCAAAGGCAAGTTGTTTTAGCTTTCAATTAATAAGGAAGCAAGCAGTTTATTATGTGAATTTTTATATCTGCTCATATTGGTGTGGTAAATTTAGATTATAAAATTGATCTTTACACAGTTGGTAATAATGGCCTGAGCAAATGATTGAACAGAAACAGATAAGACTGCCAACAATTTAATCTGGTGTTAGCGACTAGTAGTCTGTCAAGCAACTGGACCCTGTAGATCAATGTGTCTTTTTCCATTGTGTGTTCATTTTATTGAATAATGTGCTCACCCAAATTCACGCACATATAAACTACAAGTACAATACTTAGTATCAAATGTATTTCTCAAACAATAACAAAAATAAATATTTGCAATATAAATAACTTACGGCTTCAAATTTTATTCTTGGGTTTTTCCCCCCATTATTTACACTACTCCATCATTGTCACATATATAAACTGTCTACTGTTCGTTCATTTACCTCCAGAGCTACATCTTGATGTCACACAATATTGCTCCATATGAACCAATACACAGTTTGCCAGTAACCATAACTTGTTTCCAGCTCTGAATGAAGTTTTTAACGATTTTGACACAGTTCTTTGACAAAAGCAGTTTGTCAGTGGTGGTTTATGGTGTCATTTGAATTTGTAAACAGTGAGTTTACTGTTACATTGCCTTATTGGTGTGTTATGTTTGATTGAACTTATAAATGTGTTAAATTTGAGGTGCTAATTGAAACAGAAAAAGTCAGCAATGGAAAGTCATTGTTATTAAAAGTCAGCAATGGAAAGTCATTGTTATTAAAACTTGTGTCTTTATAAATAATTAAATAAAACTAATTGCTATGGGGACATGTAACTTGTTCTAATAAGATAAAAAATCAATGGTGATAAAACATGAATGGAGTTTTTATGATGATATAATCTGTCATAATTGCAATCCTGTTCAGGGATTAACCCAAATAGGCACATGGAATTGACAGAATTCCCATCTTAATTAATTTAACGGTTTGTAATTTTTCCCACACTCCAATGATTAGCCCTGAAATGAGCTGCTGATTAACCAGTGTGTATTCAGCTTGAGATCAGTCAACAATCTATTAGAGGTTTGTATAGGTTTTGTCAGTTGAAGGAGCCTACTGTGGTTTATTGTTGAACCCCTACAGGTTTGTTGGCCTACATCAGGCAGACCATAATCCTTAATCCTAATGTGATTTTAGGGCAATTGAGATTAAAACAAAAGATATATTGTTAAGCAGGTTCATGTCTCACTCACAGTTGGGAGCCAGAGGTGATTTTCTACTTGCTGTTGTAACAATTGACACCTTGAGTTAGGCTGATCAAAACAGGCCAATGTCACACAATAAGGTACCTTTTTCATACCTTAGGAGTTGAATGGCCTACCTGCTGAGAATTACAAGGGGTTCTTGGGAAAATCAAAATGTATTTAAGTATGATCTGATTGACCACAGATCATTATCGTTCCCAACTCTCCAGTGTTCAACATCTACTATTACACCAGACATAGTCCACAATATCTGCCTCTATTCGATATTATCCAGTGTTAATCAGAAATTAAGTTGTTTAAAACGTTTGCCTCCGAACTCATTGAAAATGCCTCCCTGTAATATTAGAGACTACATCTGTGCCAATTTTACGGGGAGATATGTGAGGTAAGTAATGGGCAGAACAGGTAGAGCCATTATCACATTTTATCAATCAACATAAAATATTTGTCTTGTTATGTTGGGTTTTACCGCTTGTTTTAGGCCATTGAAAGTCCATTGCAGGTATAATTTTGTTAAGCAATTAAATAACCAATCACATTGTTTAAAATGATTGCTAAAAAGAATTGTATTCTGTCCACAGCTGTGCAATGACTCCACAAGGTAAAATTGGTTCAACAGTAAAACAATCTGAGTCTGGTAGACCGATATCCATTAAGTCTAAACAGAAGGACATGCATCAGTCAGTGCGGTCACTGGTCTCACTCAATAGTAGCCGAATGAGTACAGTCAGCACAGACTCTACAAGATCTGCAAATATACCCAGTAAGTCAGATAACAGCTTTCAATTAAAAGTTATCTTGATTTGGGGGGGTTTCTGTAATAGGGAATTTTATGATATTTGAGATAGAAGTGTGATCATTTGGTAGCATTGACAAATTATGTATCCAACTTTATGGCTTTTCCTCCAGTAAATGGTAACATGAAGAAAAAAGAAATACTTTCCACGTATTCATAAGTTGATTTTTGAGATTGACCTAATTCCACCCCTCTGGCTAAGCACTTAGTTAGCTAAGTGGGGGGAAAAAAAATGGGTGCTGGCAAAATTAATCAATCTGTCTGTTTCAATGTTCATTAAAATTGGATCTGACTAGTTACACAGTTTACATTGTGGTCAGCTGGAAGTGTAACCCTCTGCTTTTGTTTCCCCAGGAGGAGCCGGAAGTTTATTCTCTTGTGAGGATGAAGAGGATACAGGAGTTGATTATCAGTGGAATCGCCTTGATGAACTCAAAAGAAGGAATACACTCTGTTTGCCTCATCTCAAGACAGCTTACCCTGTGGAAACACAGGCTGGCGACCCCAAAGGGCTTTACAATGAGAACCTGATTCGAGGAAAACTGACTGACGCCACTTCTTCTCAACTGAACACTCGGAAACGACGACCAGAATCTATGCTTGATGACAAATCTGACTTCTCGGTACCTAGTACAAGGAAATCTGTAAGTGAAGTAAGCATTATTCTACTGGTTATTATATATTTATGACTTATTCCCTCCTTATAATTCAGGGATTTATTTTGCTTTCATCAAATTAATGGCAAAACATAAAGCAAAACATTGGTTGTACTACCTTAAAATTATGGCATTGATATGTGGATTCTAATCTTTTATTTATATCCCCTATGGCTAAACAGTTTTTTTGAAGAGTAACAGTGCTGTCTTTTTACTTAGCACTAGAGGAAAATGAACTTTCCAACATTATGGAAATGCTTCACATCTTGGTTGGGCTAGTGTCAATTATTGTTAGTATACATCGCCATCTTTAAAGTGAAATACCCTTAAGCACAGCGTAAAACACCAATTATTCAATCACTTTTTCTATCTAAATGAAATATTAAAAATGCTATTTCTATTATTTGATTCACTGAACAGCTATTTTAAAAAGAAGTTTCAGAAATTAAATTTAAATCCTGCTGTGAATGTTATTAGTAAATTAAATTCATGTCTTATGAAAAACAATCTATACTGCAATATTAGTGAAACCACTAATAGCTTTTTATAAAATATCCACTAATCTTTATTTTCTTGGCAAAGATATAACATTTGAAAAATTTAGTTTATTGAATGGCACATTTCTTATTTAATCGTTGTTGTTGTTGTTATTCAGGCTCGTCACAATACAATGGATGCTTCTAAACTTGTAAACACTCTTCAAAGACACCTGTCTGCTGAGAAACTGACTCCGAAGAAATCTCCGCGCAGGAGTACACGACGTCGATCCAAGTCTGCCGGGACACCTGATCCTTCAAGGAATCTTGGAGATATTGAAAACATCCCAAACTTCTCAGTGGTATGTTTTCGATTATGATTTCATGATTATTTTGTAAAAAAAATTATATTTGTAGCAGGTACATTTTCATTTAAACTTGAGCCTAAAGCTAAAGAAAAAAAAAATGTTGGAAAGTAGTACTTTTTTTGTAAGTTTTTTCTTACTTATTCTGTGGATTTCACAGCCCCGTGAGGGAGCGGGTGGGCCATGGCCCTGCAGAATACTCCCTCGGCTTCCTCAGTCGATCGTAAGAGGCGAG
>JARFOD010074191.1:0-21227 GCA_031763545.1 Mopalia muscosa
GTGTTGCGTGACATCACACCAATCACTGAACCTTACGTAAAAGTAGTGTTACGTGAGATCACACCTATCACCGGCCCCTTAGCTCAGAATAGTGTTGAGTGAGAGCACACCAATCCCCTGACCCTTAGCTCACAAAGGTGTTGAGTGGAATTGTTTGTTTGATTAGGGTTTAACGTCATACTCAAGGGTATTTCATTTATATGACGATGTACCAGTCCAAGGAAGCCACCCTCGACACCACTGGCGACAAACAAAGACAGGACAACAACTAGACGCAATACAGACACCACAAACAGATCAGCTCTCTGTTCCCCTTTAGCTCTGAGAGCACCAGTGCAACATGAAGCTCCCTCCAACCACCCGCGTGTTGAGTGGGAAGATCTCACCAAACCTTCAGCTCAGAGTAATGGGGAGTTCTCACTAAACACCCAAACCTTAGCTCAGAGAAGGCCAACCCACTCATGGAGTATAGAAAGGTCACACCAAATATCCTAAGTTCTGAGTACTGGAGTGCAGGACAATCTAAGAATCAATCACTGAGGACAAAGTCGTAAAAGATCGCATAAGTTTCCTCATAGTTTATTCCATACGTTAGCAATGTTCACATTGGACTGTTAACCAAACAGGGCTCTAAATTATAGGAGCACAAAGGCTGTAGGACTATATTGTCCTGCATTTTGACTGAATCTGGGTCTTTTCAATGTGAAAAATAAATTACAGAAACAAAAGTAACATAACTTAACATTAAAGCAAATGTAGGAACCTGATGATTAGCATATATATCTAAGAAAACAAATAATAACTGGAGTAACAAATTAAAAAGAATTAAGTTTCAATGCTTTCTATAATATAACAATGTAAGTTAAAATGGTAGTAACTAGTAAACACTGAATTTCCACTTGTCAATCTTGTACAGAAGTGGTGTAATTCCAAACGCAAAGAATATCACACGGCTTGAAGTCTTGACATTTTATTTTGTCACCATCAGAAAAAAATGAAATAACCAACAAATGTGAAGTTTTAATAATAACCTTAGTCAGATCCCCTTCACTCTCTTACATTAAATGACGGTGTTATAATGTGTATCACTTCTATAACTGATCAGTCACCAATTAGACCTGTGCTAACAGCCTGGGTTATTAACACAGGTCTCGGATAAAGAGGGGGGCATTATGGTAGATATACTTCCACATTCACTTCAATGTTCCACAACGGCACCAGACCAAACAGGTTAATATTTTCTATTTACCACAAGTTGTGGATAAATAAACAAAATGATTAATGATTAAATGTGATTTAAGCAACAAAATATGTGAGCTTTTATATAAACCTGTGAAGTACTTTGATGCCTGCCCTGGGGTCATTTATATATTATTACATGTTTTTTTTTCATATAATTGGATCTATTCTTGGCCAGGGTATGGGGAACCGAGGTGAAAAGATTTGAGTTGTGTGTTGTCATGCCAATTGATTTGAACAACTCTACTGGTACAAGAAGGCATATCTGTCAAAACACACACATCAAAATGCTGTCCTCCGAAGCACTAAAGAGTTGGTACCATACAATTAATCCCTTCACCAAAGCCATCATTGTTCTTTTCACTTTGTACTTTTTTTAGTATTCTTTTACTATATATCAGTTGATTGTTTGACATTTTATTCACTCATGATGAAATGATGAAAAAATATAGCATCCAAACAAGGAGCTTATACGAAACTCTCTGGGTTTGCAATTACACTACTTGTGTATGATGTAAATATAAGCATATAATGATGTGATTGATTGACTGATGGATAATGTTGTGCTCAAGGGTATTGGACTTATAGGACAGCAGTATTCAACAGCATAACCTTTTGATGTCCCTCTATTGCTAACAGACTGACAGTGTTAATATATTTCCAATATACTACCCTAAGTAAGAGGTCTTCAGCCAGGTGAGGTCAGCTAATTAAAAGTAAGCATATTCTAATAAATAGTCCATGTAATGCACATGCATAGGCAATTGAATCAACCACATAAAAACAACTTATTCTCTTTGGAATTTAAATACTAGAAAAGGTTATGTTTGGTGTATCACTAAACTTATGCTGTTCTTGTATACTGAATCTATTGGTGATCCTGACCTATACAGGCTATTTATCACCAACATACATTACACAATGTTTAAACGTTCTTTAGCATAACCCAAAGTAAAGCTACAAGGTAAGGGTGGAAAATAAAACAAAAGAATAATCAACTTGGAATTAAGTGTGACCAAAGGACAAATGTAGGATTATAGCTATGAAGATCGAACATATACCTCCAGGAGAATAGCGCAAGACAAAGAAATAACATAGAGAGATTTATGAATGATAGATGTTAATTTATTAAGTCTATAATGGCCCATTTCCAGTTATCATTGTACAGGTGTGTACAAAGGATTTTGGACTGCCGATTTCAGCTAAAGATTTACTTTATACAAACTGCAGTCACATCCTCAAGACCAGTGTTAACAATATTTGGCACTGAATGTTAGAAACACAAAACACAGGTAACATTTATCATGAAATATTACAATATGATATAAAAAGAAAAGTATGACAAGAGCACTTACTAAAGACTTCTCTATTTTGAGCATTCAGACACATACAGTGAGAGTAAGTAACCATAACACCCAGGAGATTACAGCTCTATGCCATTTCAATCACAACCATAATATAACTTGTGGAAACTAGTACAGAAATAAAATCTGTCAATAGCATCAATCTTAAAGTAGTGGACAGGGAAAAAACAAACCAATCATATTGATTTCTCTTTATATAAACATATTGATTCAAGCTTATTGGTGTATATATGTGTGGTTGATACTGATTTAGTGCCAATAAGTCAAAGGGGATGTAACTATTAAGGCTATTTATTTGATTGGGAATTAATGCAGTACTTAGATTATTTCACTCAGATGATGGCGTGCCAGCACAGTCAGTAGGTGAAGGAAACAAAGACAAGACAGGACACTCACATGAAGTAGTACAAAGACATTACAAACAGATCGGCTTCCTGCTCCCCTTTTATTCTCAGAGCACCAGGGCAACAGGGAAAAACCCGCTAACATTTAAAAGCTTTGGTTAAGACATTTAGCAAGTAACTGCAAAAAGCGCCATTTTAGTTTCTTCACCTTTTGACGGATATTTTGCCAATGAAGGAAGCCGAGTAAGTTGCAGATACTAAACAGATACTTTCAAAATACATTTCTGGTAACCTTTTTGAGGGACATGATTCATACTTTTGATTTTGCTAGGAGTATTTAGTTATGACAATTAATTACTCAACTGACTGATGGGAAGTAATCTATTGAGTTAATCTGGGATAATACTTATAACATGTGATTGACTGGTCCGAATAACAGACCATACATGGCACAATCATCCTGTATGCAAACTGATCTTAATGTACCTCGAAAGATTGTACATATTAATATCGAAAATTAAGATCAACAATTACAATGTTATTATGCCTTGAAACAAATTCTGCATTTGCTGTTAGAATGGATGTATTTGACATCTAAACACAGGGCTATCGTTTTACAAAAGTTTGAGTCCACCATGTTCAAAACTCTTCAAAGAAGAACTGTTAAAGTGTAGCTAGGATCCTAGCAAACCTAACAGAATGTTTACAAGATTCTTAATGAGAGAATGGTAACTAGACTACCAAGGAGACCAAGCAGAATGAGAGCTATATTCCTAGCAAACCTAGCAGAATGTTTACAAGATTCTTAATGAGAGAATGGTAACTACACTACCAAGGAGATCAGACCAAGCAGAATGGTTGCTAGACTCATGGCAAACCTAGCAGAATGTTTACAAGATTTTTAATGAAAGAATGGTAACTACACTACCAAGGAGATCAGACCAAGCAGAATGGTTGTTAGACTCATAGCAAACCTAGCAGAATGTTTACAAGATTCCTAGTGAGAACCACCATTATGGTGAATAGACAGTCGAGGAGATCAAGCAGAATGATATTAGAATCTTTATGAGAGTAAGCTGAATGCTAATAAAGACTTATAAGAAGAGCAACTAGACTCATAAAGACAAAGCAGAATGGCAACTTAACTCGTAAAGAAAGCGAGAAGACTGGTAGCTAGACTTCAAAGGAGAAACGAGATACATAGATATAAGACTCCACAAACATGGTTATAAAAATGTTAGGCACAGCATGAGGTTGTTCAAGGAAATATTAGAAACAGTCCCACAATAACAGAACTACAGAGAGTAGTAATGAAATAAATGTTATATACAAGTTTAGAATCATTGCCAGTTATTTGAATAGGTCCATGAATAATGTGCAAGACATTGAGTCTATATACAAGAGAATCCAAGCTCACTTAATTATATTACAAGTGAGCAATATTATAGATTTAACACACAAATAGAGCATTGGGTTTATGGAACACACAACGGCTGCTCTTGTTAAACATTATAACAACCCCATCAACCTCTCTTGATTGATGCCATCTGATTTTCTGTGTTATTCTGTATAGATTTCAACCTCTCATAGGCTATCCAATATCTACATTCTTTGTTCTCTTAAATACAGAAAATCACTTCTTTAAAAAGCTATGTCCTTATTGTTAATCCTAGCAGCCTTAATTCAAGGGAGATAATTTATACACAGGAGCTACAAACTATGCACAATCAAGGTCCATAACCACAAACAGTTTTTTCCAAAATGACCGTTAGTTACTGTTCAAAATGGCAAGAGGATACCAGGCAAGCTAAATGCACACTGTTTATATTGCCGCAGTGAAGCCTGGCCTGTATTTACAAGCTGTACAGTCAGCAATAAGGGCTGACAATAAATAAGGAGAATCTGATCACAGAAAGTTGATGGAAAACCAGCCAGAATTTATCATCATCAGAAACATCCCTCCTTCCAACTCTCATCAGAGTCTGTATAATTGTCAACAGGTGTTTGTGTTCTTCGCACTGTCCGTGGTGAGGGAATGCCAGACCTGATAATAGAAGGTAAAAGCTATTTTTATTTTCTGTATATGTCAGGGGTCAGTTCTTTGAAAGACGATTAGCCGTTATCACCAGATTAAATCTCTAATACCGGGTAAGCGATAGACCTTCAACATTGTGTGACGATATATAATAGTGGATTAATTGTAAAGTCCTTTGATCAACGGGCCCCTGGGGCTTTTCTTGTCAATTTAAATATTTCACAGGTATGAGGCCTCATTTGTGAGATCACAAAAAAGATTAAATGTTCAAATTAAACCTACAAAATCATGATTTTCAGACAATCACAATGAGTTCGAACAAAATAAAGAACTTTTTAATTGGAAAATTAACTTATCCAACTTAAGTTTCTCTGAAGTGCATTATTTGACAGTGATTTACCCCAAATAAAATAAAATAAACAAAATATGACATCCTGCAAAAAAACCAAACCTAGAATGTGCATATAAATGTCAAAATACAAATGTAAGGTAATACCTTCGCGCAGGTGTGGGGAGTGATGATCGTCCTCCCTGAGCACTGGCAGGTCGAGGAATACCACTTCTATTGGGTGTTGGAAGACCAGATCGCTGTGGTGACATCGTTCGTCGCACCATCATTGGTTTTTTTAATCCTGATAGATGAGGGGATGACGCTCGACCAGGTGGGGTATTATTTGATCTCCCAACTGTCCGTGGGTCATAGGTTAACTCCTCATCTTCTAAAGACCCGTCATCTATACTAGGATCACTTCGGTGTAACTTATTTGGCATTCCATTACTCTTACTAAGATTAGGAAGGCTTCTACGAGTTGACTCCGTCTTACCACCTGAGGAAACAAAGATAGAGTTCAGCATATGCATCAACTGGGCAGTTATCAATGACAGTTATCTGGTTGGCTACATTCACTTACCAGGTTGTTGTTGTTGCTGTAGGTACTGAATACTGTACGGACTATCTGGTGGGCTACATTCACTTGCCAGGTTGTTGTTGTTGTGGGTATTGACTACTGTACGGACTATCTGACAGGCTACATTCACTAACAAGGTTGTTGTTGTGTTGGTACTGACTACTGTACGGACTATCTGGTGGCCTATATTCATTTACCAGGTTGTTGTTGTTGTAGGTACTGACTACTGTACGGACTATCTGGTGGCTACATTAACTTACCAGGTTGTTGTTGTTGTTGTAGGTACTGACTACTGTGCAGACTATCTGGTGGCTACATTAACTTACCAGGTTGTTGTTGTTGTTGTAGGTACTGACTACTGTACAGACTATCTGGTGGGCTACATTCACTTACCGGGTTGTTGTTGTTGTTGTAGGTACTGACTACTGTACGGACTATCTGGTGGGCTACTTCCACTATCCTGGGATCCAGATGACATCATACTGTTACTGGGCCTTCTCCCATGGCTCAGATCTATAAACAAAATTTAAAAACATTTACACCAACATAAACGAAGAAAAAAATTAAAATATTGACTTACTGGACCTGAGAGATTAGTGTGACCCTTCTTTCTTAATACGAAATACCCTTGAGTACGACGTTAAACCTCAATCAAACAATCTTTCTTAATACAGAAAACATTGTAATACATGTACTATAACTATTTTAACAAACAATTTTTAGTTCAGTTATAGAAAACTATCTAGGAATGAATGACAATTCTACATTAATACTGAATATAAAAAATTTAAATTCAAATCTAACAGAATGCAAACAGTCAAGTCAATCTAGAAATGAAAACTATGCTCCACTATTAATATTTTCACAAGACTAACCAAGCAATATAAAAAAGTGGTTTTCGTAGGAAAGGATGATAGAAAAAATAGGTAAGACGGGAGAAAATAGTTACCTTCCTGTCTGCTTGGACTAACTCTGTTATAGGGAGAATCTGTGTCATTACTACCTAGAGAGGCCATCTGAGGCAGATGACGCTGTTTCAAAGCTGAGTAAAATAAGAGGGATGGTCAGACTTGTGCTCTACATATCAGGCTTATTTAACTATGTACACCACATGGTGTAACATTCAATTCTATGTGCATATTAATCCAATGAGTTTTCATCTTTATCAGTTTCAAAAATGTAAAACATTTTAAAGTGTTTAACTCATTGGGCTAAATAACTGCTGATCTAGGGCTAAGATGATCTAAGAAATCCAAGAGTAGCACATATGACCAATTGAATTCAGAAAAAATACCAAATCTGTGAAGTGCACTTTGTGTCTTCAACAACAATTCCTCCTGATAACTGAGAAATAAAACATTTATTCTTGTCATTTTAAGTATTTTATTTTTTCTACTCGATACTGCTTGGATATATCACTAGTATGAATCATCTAGCTACATTTCATTTTTATGAAATCCATTACAAGACTTGGATCATCTAAGCCCATAAGACAGACTATCACATGCAAAGTAGACACAAAATAAGCTCCTGTTAAGGGGAGATTACTCTTTAAAGAAGCAAACAGACTAATGGAAAACATGAGGATATATAATACATTCTGATAAAAGGGGAAGTTTTGAAAGTGACAGTGGAGTAGATTGATTCAGAATTAAGTCAAAATGAGGTACCTTTTCTGGGAGATCCGAGTGGTGAGTTTAAACTCTGTCTTAAACCTACAAATAAATAAAAGACATTATTATCCGTCAACCAAATTCGTTGTGTTCCGATTGGTCAATTTGCAGGGGGATAAAAACCCATACACCCTGGGAGATTTTGAATGTCACAAGAGTTCACTAGTAATATAAACATGGCCGCCTATGCTTCAAATCTTATTTTCTAAATTTAATAAAACGTATCTTTGAAATCGATTTTTGGTTGGCAGAGACCTCAAAACACATAGATCTGCTTTACAATAGCTCAATTTTAATGACGCTAAAATACCAGTAACGTGTATGTGCTGGCCCTATTTTTGCAGCGTCATCAGGCCTTTTGACGTGCCTGAAAGCGGCATGCGTTGTCATGGCAGCGCTAGCTGTCAGGGGAGGTAACTCAGGGCTCAGGGCGTACAAGGTTGCAGGACGGTCATAAAAGTCGGTACACCCTTCGACAAACGTCAATAACTCATACACACAAGCCATCAAAATTGTAGAAAACAAATTTGAGTTAAATAGGGAAAATGTATCAAATTCGAGTATAGCATCTCCACCTATTTATTGTTTCTCTTCTTCTTTTTTACATCATTGCAATATCATGGCTGTGAGAGCTCCTTACAGTAATATTTCTCTCTTTTAGTTGCTTGTTTTTTCATGATTAGAAACCCGATGTGTTTAGTGCTTTATTTTCCATTTTTCCACGATGAGTTTGCATACACAGCTGATGCCATTCAATGTCACATAAATCGCATTTTAAGTAAGATCATGCTATCTCCCTTCACACTTAGAATGGTGTCTGTCACACCGCTTAGAACCTTTGTGGTTTGTTATTTCCGTAGAAAATTAGGGAAAAAATGTGATTGTGATATAAACAATAAAAAGCATATTGCAATAAAGCTTGAGCACCATTTAATTACCACGATATTCTTCACTCACTTCAGTAATATTTACCACCCATTTAATACATGTTAAGAATAACACCAAGCAGTTGCAACTGACTAACTCCATGAACGTTTATAGTTTTTTAACTTTATGGTTTATGCCTTGCTCCACTGTGCTGTGTCCTTTGCATACTGATCTAAGGAATAGAGGGCAGTGGTTTTTATTGACAAATTTTTGTCATCAACTCAATTTGATATTGCCTAAAACTCAATATTATTCTCAAAATCCATGAATATTCAATTTTACTAACTTTTCCCCTTCAATCCACTGTAGATTTGGAATTTTATAGCTCGTCAGTGGCCAAAAGAAGTCGAAACTCAAAAAAAACTGAATATCAAATTTAAGAAAAACTCAATTTGCCGTTATTTCTCATCAGGGTATTCCCGATGAAAAAGGGTCCATAAAAATCCGGTGGAGGGGCATATAAACCACCAAGAATGGAGTAGCATTGGGTACTAGAAGAAAACTAACTTTGCCAAGGTAAATATTATTTGCTGCCTGCTAAATAACTTTTCTGAGAAACAATTTACTTCTTTAATACAAGTACAAATGTCTTATGACTGTTGATTGGCTTTATATACCTAATTGACATTAGAATAAACCGAAACAAATAAAAAAAACCCCATAATTGTGTACTTACTCTCCTCCTGTAGTTTTGCCAAGTTTTGTATATCAGAGACATTAGGGATATCTTCTCTAGGTTCAGGTAAGCGAGCTCTGGGAATATGTCTATCTCCATTCTCCCGACTTTTCTTAGGACGTGTAAAGGTATTGGTATCAACTCTAGAACCTGACAGGACATCAAACACATTCATTCAAGTAATTCTCATTTTTCTATAAAGAAACTACATTTTTCAATTGCCAAAACATACATAAAAAAGTGACTTCCATCCATACTTCCATTGATTTGGGTATATTTCTTTGATTTGAGATATTGATCCCAATAGTATTCTAATATAGTTCCAAATCAGATTTAAAAGAAAAAAACATGACTATTTGAACTTCAGTATAGGAGCATTAGCTCCAAGGAGTATGTAGTGAAAAAAAAACCCCATAAAAAGCCATACAGTTACTGCACAGGTTAAAATACATGCAAGAAAATACTTGGCAGCAAGGCTGTCAAAGAGCTTGACTGTTTCGCTAATGAAAGGGAATGCATTCCTTTTGCCTTAAAGGTAAAAATGCAAAATGATTCAATATCTATGCATAAAGCAAGTTAGAGTAAATAATATGCATGTAATTAGCTGAACTGATAATATCCGTCTCCCCCCATGTTGTGTGCCATTTGCCCAAAATTCCAGGACAAAGCTATTCAATTTAGAGTTATGGTCGTGACCAAATTTAATTGAAAAGCTTGTTAAATTAATATGCATATAATGAGCTGAACATAAATATCCCTCCCTTCATGTTGTGTAACATTTACATAAAATTTGAGGACAAATGAGCTAATCATTTTGAAGATATGGTGTTTAACAGAAATTTATTCGAAAAGATCTTTTAAGTAATTAATAGGCATATAATTAGCTGAACAGATAATATCTCTCTCCTCTCATGTTGTAGGACATTTACCCAAAATTTTAGTTTTATTCAATTTGGAGTTATGGTGTTTAATGCAAATTTACTTAAAAAGCTCGCTAAAGTAATTAATATTCATATTATTAGCTGAACAGGCAATATCCCTCTCCTCTCATGTTGTGGAACATTTACCCGAATTTGCTTAACGCAAATTGTTCACCATTTTGTCAAAAGCATATCAAAATTTTGAAAAATTCCTTCATTATAGAAGCCTTAATATGGCTGACACCGATGCCCACGCCAGGGGTATGAGTTGACGTAACCTCATCTTACTTCGTAAAGGCGAGCTAAAAATATAACAAATGTATTAAAATCGATCTTTTTACGTATTTGAGAGAGGACTAACCTAATCCCCCAAGATGAGATGTTCTTCCAAGTGACTGTGGGGTGCTGTGAGTTACTGGCACAGGAGCAGATATTGACATGCGGTTACTTTTAGTTTCAGGGTAAGAACGGTTCAGACTAAAGGCTGGGGTACTTGGACTTCTGCCCACTGAAAAATGACAGAATGGTTATTAATTAGAGATGATAGAATCAAGAAATGTACCAAAGAGAATATCTCCAGAGCTCTGATCTGCTCTTGTACTTCTGCCCACTGAAAAATGACAGAATGGTTATTATTTAGAGATGATAGAATCAAGCAATGTACCAAAGAGAATATCTCCAGAGCTCTGATCTTCTCTTGTACTTCTGACGACTGAAAAATGACAGAATGGTTATTAATTAGAGATGATAGAATCAAGCAATGTACACAAGAGAACATCTTCAGAGATCTGGGATTGAGGTTATAAAAGTCCTTGAGTATGCTCAAGATGATATTTAGTGCTCAGCTGAGTCGACTCTGGAGTCCATGTTCGAAAACAGAGTTTATTAAAAAAATTTAGAACGTTTTCTGTGCACAGCTGACCATACTCAATGTGAGTTGTCTTTATAATGAAATGGTTGCACCTGACTTTTAACATACCTTTTGCTGACAAGATTTTGAAAATTAGATGTTTATAAGAGTCAAACATTTTAGCAGCCACAAAATCGCTGCAGAGCATTTTTACCTTCACTGATGGAAGATCTCCACAACAGCATGCTCAATAGTTTGAATGTGCAATGATTTTGTACAGTACTCCGCTGAGTATCTGCTCAAAACGTTTTATAACCACGGCATAGGAGCACAACTCATACGACTTGAGTATGCTCAAGTTTTTATAACCTTGGACCCTGATCATTGTTTAATAAACAGGGACTAGTATAATGCTTTAACAGTCTGTTAGAAGCTGCCTAACATATGCAGAGAACTAGCATAACAATTTTATTCTGAAGCTTGAAATTTATTCAGCAAAATGATTTTCAATCAGCAAACAAAAAATAAGTCATAGTTATACAAGAGAGTAGACTCACTTCCACGGGCTACTTCCTCAAGCTTATACACCAAAGTTTTTCTGGATGAAATCACTTCTGGACTAGGTCTGTCAAAATCTTGGCGTACCCAGGCATATGGACTAACTTTTGTCTGCATAGGTGTTGGTGGTTTTTTGGGTGAGGAGTAGAGCCTACATTTAAACAAGAAGCATTATAGGGTTTGATCTGAACCTTTTTTCTGCATAGAAATTCAACCAGGCTACATGTAGTTCCTTTAGTTGCACTAGTAGGCACAAGTTACCTTAACCAGTCACATTTCATATGAAAAAAGGTGCGTTGTACAAATTAATTAAGATTTCCACTTAAATAATTGAGGAAGAATTATGGCAATGCTACAGCTCCAAAACAATAAAAAAAATATATTCAAATTCAGCAATGTTATTCCCAAATTTTCGCCTTACAAGTTTGGTGATATAGGTCTTGCAGTGGCAGTTTTGTTTTTCCACCAAACAATTTATAAACTTTAAATTATGGCATTAATTACAGGTGACCTCACATCAGTCTCTATAGATATCCTTTAATACTAAATAGTGGTCCCAAAAGAAAGAAAAAAAAAATATCCTTAATTGAATATACATGTAATATACAATTTAATATCTATTAATTCTATTCACATTAACTTATACTATTAAGTATTTATACATATATGGTCTGAAATAATGTTTAAAAATAAAAACTGGAAATTAAAAAAACATATAAAAAAAGACAACTTGCAATCAATATTTAATAAAATTTAAGCCAATAGACATTCCAAATCCCCCCTACTCCAGTAAAGGGGGGGGGGGGGGGTCGCTCATATAACTGATGGTTGCTGCCCTTTGGAGCACAAGAGCAAGAGGAAGCTCCCTCTCGTCTTAATATCACAAGTTGTGACTCCAATTTTAATGGAGGTTAACAACAAGACATTTGAGTGGTACATATAAGATGTAGGAGGATCAGTAAGCTGACAGTCAGACACAGCCACACCCTTACCACTGAACCTGCCTGGCATCATGGCATGAACTGAATTATTTGAAATGCCTTATAGTCAATGAAATTGCTCCCGTGATGGATTACCAGTCGGCCATAAGAGACACAGCAGGTTCTTGTTGACTGTCAATGGGCCGTTTGTAGACACAAATTTACATGCCATATACACTGAAAAGTACATAATGATCCATTTCATACTCCAGTTCTGGTTGATGGAATACTAGCTAAAGCATGGCATGATCTGATGCTAAATTGCAAGAAACAGTAATTGCTCTTAATGTTGAAGAATTAAGTAATTAAACAATTCATCTAAAAACATTCCCTTAAATTAGATTTTGGAGTTCAGGTGAAATGTGTACCACCTTTACAGTGAGGTGTCTGATGAGTCACCGACCAGCACTGACAGCCTTTATACCAGGATAACCTACAATCCGGTCATCACAACTTTTTTGTAATGTTGTGCACTAGGAGAGAAAGCTGCTTACATTATATACATGTCCCTTTACAGCAAAGATTCGTGCATTCAACAAGTTAACTGATAACACCTAGTTCAATTCAATGATTTTGACATAAAAAAGTGCAAAGCCAGAAAGCTGTAATGAACAAGGGTTATTGTTGATCTTATTGGTGTATAGACCACATGTCAACCTCCTAAAAGTTTTAAACCACCACTGGATTACCAGGGTGACTCCTTATACAAATTAGGTTATCTGTCAGAACAGGGTTTTTTCAGACATTGCAAACTTTTCAGAAAGATTTTATCTTTTCTGACCAGTTAAGTGTATTGTGGATGAGTAACTATAACAAATTACAGGCCTGTTTGACCAATGGTTTGTTTGTTTGTTTGATTGGGGTTTAACTTGACATAAAGTCATACCTAAACCAATGAATTATGGGCTCGATCGATTGGCATGTAACACGACTGGCTTAAAGGTTTCATTTCATTTAATAAATATCATCTTGGGGCATTAATTCAGATCCCAATTGTAGTTTTCACACTTACACAACCATAAAAAATAGCATCAATCGTCACCAAAACAAGTTTCCTAACCTTGTGATACCCTTGTTATCAAGGGCTTTTAAAACCTTATAACAAAATGTTTCTAGTGGATTCCCGTGGAGTAGATTCACAAAAATGTGGTACAAAATGTGTTGGTTTTATTGATATGGTTATCATACCTAAATTCACTCCAGTACATATAGATCACACAGAATGCATCTTGTGATTCTGGGAAGTTTGCTCATAAGTGCGTTGATGAAGTTTACAACAATGACATGAGCCTCTGCATCTCATCACACAGACTTTGCCATGGTGTATTTACATGCATGCGTGTTTCCAACGCTGTCTGAATTGTACACTTACGCAATATAATTTTTAAAAAAATATCACCAGAAAACAAAAGAATATAGTTCTAAAATAATTTAAAAAAAAAAGATTTGTGAATATCATATAATGGATCAATGTGACAGATGAAGACATTTGTAAACAAGTAATTTGGTTGACAGCTCAAAAATGTATGAGTACGAGCACTGACTGCGTAAATGTACAAATTCAGACAGCATGGTGGAGTCCTGGACGATTTCGAGCAGATAGACAGACCGGAGCGAATAAAAACTAGCTTACATCGCACTTACGTGCCAGAGGAAGCCTGTAAGGTAGATGATGGTGATAAATGGGACACAAACATTGGTTTGTTTGTTTGATTGATTGGGGTTTAATGTCATCAAGGGTATTTCACTTATATGACGACAGATTGTCCACTTCAGCGCCCCCCCCGTGATTGCCGAAGCCACAACATGTGACTCGCTCATATACAATACCTGATCCTCATACGACCGACCGCAGGCCAGGGGCTTAGGAAGACACACGTCCACCCGTCCAAGTGGACACCCTGAAGTGAATGATTGCCTTATTTGGACACCGTGTTTTAAGAAATTGTAACATGCTGGAGAATTGGACACCCAGTCAATTAAAAAGTGAAACAAAATGACCATTTTGGACACCCTACTTTTGATTTCTGGCTAAGCCCCTGCTGCGGGCCCATTATCATTGGATTTGGCTCTATTTTAACTTACTGTACAGAACTTGGCACCCCGCTTACGCGGTAAGTATGCGGATTGTTTACCCCATAACTCTGACGGGAAGTCCTCACTGTCATGTTAACAGGGCTAACTAGTACATGTCTGCTGCGCTGCCGTGTGTGTTCATTTCTTAATAATCACACAAAAAATTGTAGTATGCATAGAAACAAGGTATAATTGAACTTTTAGTTATAAACATTATCCCCGCTTCTTTTTGGTTTTATAGACCCATCCTTAAGACCTAAATTCTTTATGAAGTGTCAGACGGCTTACCAACTGTCTTCCTCGTCTTTTAATGATAAACTATCTATATCAATAATATCCTGATCTTCTTGTGAACAAGTAGACGGAATCCTTTGTCCTTTAGTCTTGGTTTCTGCACGTGTATCCGACAAATTATTATTGACATTTTTGATCAACTGTCCGGTACGATCCATATCCCCATTTTGAATGGAGTCCAACTGTAGCTTCTGTTTGCTTCGCAGAAGTTCATTTTGATGTTCCAATTTCTTTACAAGATCCTGCAACTTTTTAACCTCAGCTTCGGGGTCAATCAAAGAGTCCGATGTCTCCATAATTAGCAATGCTTGAAGATATTCCACCCAATAACACTGATGAGATCAAACATTTTTAGTACATCTGACAACCGCTGTCTGTCGCCATTGTTGATTTACAGTCGCGCATGCGTATCGGACGTTAAGTTCTTCCTGTTTCAAATGGCACTGACGTATGGAGAATAAACTTGGCGCGATAAATTTACTTTCTAGTATTGGTTACAAGTTTCTTACCTGGAATTATATCATTGATATAACAAAAATAAATAAAAGAAACTTGACTTACGATAATTGTATACGTTTAGTGCGGCTGTTTCCATTTGGATTACGCTTATATGGCCAGCAAAATAGCAAATGCCACTAAAACAAGTTTAAATTGTGACTAGGCTATAGTGAGTCGTGGGTTATAAATAATATTATTCCTAATGAGATACAATTTAACCTCAGTAGCTTATCTTTTGTCTCTCTATTAAGTGATTTCTTAAAAAAGTAAGACGCTAAAATTCCGTAAGGGTGGAAGAGAGAACAGATAAGGAACCGATACTATAAGAACTTGAATGATATTTTTACAACGTTATTAGCTTATTTCAACACGTGTTTGGCATATAAAATGTGCCAGAAAGTTCATTATACTGGTATCAAATATTATTGGACAGTGCTATAGGCCTAGTTGAACCGATAAACAAAAGCCGGTAGGCCTACCCGTAAGTTAAAAACCGGGACCGTGAAATTAATAACACAGTTTTTTATTTTGGTGCACTTTGTGTATATATATGACTATATTGTGTATGATAGTTCATCTTCTCTAGCCAAAAGTTTTATAAAATAAATAGAATAAAACTCTTGGCTAAAGAAAATATGATGATGGTCTATTAGAGCTAGAATTACAATATACATATGTTAATTAGATTAGAGGTACAGAACTCTGCATCCGCATAATTATTTTGTTACTTGTTTATCAGACTGTTTAGTGTTTCATGTCGTAGTCAAGAGTGACGGAATGATCTTTTCCCATTTTGTCTTATATACCTAAATCTAATAGAAAACCAAGAGAAAGCCTCGTAAAAGCCATTCGAAGGCACCTGGCGTGACTCCCTCAGATGTGGCATATGCATTAGGGGACTCGGAACTGCCTCACGCTATAACACTGAACCAGTCTGGTAGCGGACTTTCAACCGTGCATCAGACTTTAATGAGCTAATTCTCTTGATCAGCTTTTATTAAAAATGATTTTTTTTTTTTTACGTGTCACGGTGTTTGTGTAAATAGATGCAGAGTTATGTCGTCAAGTTTGTTCTATTACCAGAAATTATATGGGCTGAATTAGCGCTTTCTAATAATATTCTAATAACACATTATATATGCTAAGCTCAACGAGACTTGAAATCGCCCAAAATGCCTTTAAAAAAAAACAAAAAAAAACACAAACAAACGGAAATACGTATTAATTTTCTGTTGCTAACCCGCCATTTTTCTCTCTTCCACCTTGTTTTTAATATAGACTTGAAATTTTAGTGGAAGGTCCTGTAAATGCCACTTTTTAGACATGTTTACCTAATACTGAAAAGGATGCAGAATTGATTTAATTTGGTTATTAAACCTGCATTAAAACGATTCGTCTACTTAATTGGAGATTTGAGCCCTATATCAAAACCTGATGTAGGCTACATGTAGGGCAATTCTATGGATTTGGGCCTTTAAACTTTGTAGCTATATTAAACGGAGATTAATTGTGGGTACATTTCTACCAATGAATGGTAAACGAATTTAGGCCTATATATTTTTTAGTGTTGCGAAAGAAACTTTTGCTCAATAATATAAAAAAAAAAAAAACAACAAAAAACAACAACAAAAATATAGCGACAGATAGAAACTTTTCTATGATATTGAATTCTCCTAGGAACGAAGACTAACATCATAAAATGTTTGTGATTTCCATTTAAAGTTCTCCCTTTTTTTATTTTTATTTTTTTTTATTTAATGCACCAAGTACATACACGTGGGCCAGCAGGTAAACATTATCGGTATTTCATTTGGGCAAACCTAGCTGACTGTTCCCGGGCAATAAATGAATATGTATAGCAGCCCACGTGGGTTTATGATTACCGGAAGTTTTCGTCTGCTATAGTACACATGTGAAAACATTCATAATTGACATGATGGAAACAATGTCAAAGAATACCAAAATTTGAAATGCAAATCATATGCAAATTAGTCTGACGTCATGAATAAATTATGCAAATGAGCCCCGTGACCTGAACACATGACCTCGTGACGTCAGGAACCCCCTCGCTGAGTCCGACATTTGATGGTAAGAAAATCAGATTCCTCAGGATATTAACAAAGGTTTGTGAATTCATGCGATTCTAAAAGGGTAAGAAACGATGCAATAATGGAGTTAACACGCAAATCAAAGTGTTGATCTCTTGTATTCTGTGATTAGACGTATAAGCGAACAGAGTTCATTTCTACAAGGCTGTCTCTTGATGCTTTTATTTTCTCGCGCCATCCATTGATTGAATGATCAGCCCGGAAGTCGAGGTACAGGCTTAGTGATTGCGTCCTTCATTCGGTGACTTGACTGGAATGACCGGCATAAACAGCTGATGGAATTGATTTGTTCTCAGAAAATACACCATTGATGTAAACTGCGTCTGAGAAACACATGTAAATGGTGGCTTCAATTCTGTACAAACTGCTGACATTCTTTTCATCAATGAAAAACTGACTTTTTGGTTTGCCTCATTTCTTAGACCAACGACCAGAGGGGTAAGGTTTTCTGGTTAGATAAAGTACTAAGTACTGAACTGTCTATTGCTAATGTAATTCAAACAAGGTATAGTGCAGTATTTTGCTTAAAACGTTGTATAATTTTTTTGCATCATATTAAATAAATTTATATGCCTATATTGTTTTGCTTTGCAGAAACCTGGGCATTTTATAAGCAAGCCGGCCAACAACCATGGGCCGGTCAAAAAGGTAAGCAGTTTTAGCAATCCCTTGAGAAACAAAGAAAAACACATACATGTGTTTCGATGCAAATATGTAGGATAAAGTGCAGAATTGTGATAGCATTCCAGTAGCGTAGCTAAACTGTGTAATGAGTAGCTCTGCCATGATAGCCGTTTCCGTTGTAGTTTGAGATTTTTTGTGAACCCGATTCCCATGAGCCTTTGTCCCGGAGTCAGATTCTGACCTTGGGACTTTACCGTAAGACAGATGCTGTAAATGAACAAAGGCACATGGGAATTAGGTAACAGCAAGGCAGGAGCTGGTTGATAGAGAAACTTTTGGACTTTATACAAGCGAAAAAAATTGTGAGTGCAGGTAACGAGCTTTAAAATGAATGCTTTAGGTGTATCGACAGACGTTTTTGACGTTGATTCCTTTTAAAAAGATTTTGCTTTCTGTTTAGTTTGAATAAAACGTCTCAATCTGCAAGGCGTTTTGTGATGAAGCTGTTCTGTCAGTATTGCATACGCTATATAATGACGGTACCTGGATCTAGTAATGGGAGGGTTTATAACTACATGTACACTACATGCTTTATTTTCTATGTGAATCTCAAAATGTTGGCAAGGGACTAGGACTTAGGCAGAGGGTTGTCCACCCGTCCAAATGGACACCCTGGATTTAACAATTGTCTCATTTGGACACCCTGTTTTAAGGAACTTTAACATACAGGAGATAAGGAAACTGTTACAATTGACCTCCTAGTTACTTAAAAAATGAAGCAAAATTACTGTTCCGTACGCCATACTTTTAGTTTCTGGCTAAGCCTCTGACAAGAGAAGTAATTATAAGTGTTGTGTTTGTATTGTTTCCTGTGATTGTCCTTTATTTGTCGTGTCTTTATTGGCTGCCGTCACTCATTAGGATGGCACTCTGTTTTATTTAAGTGAAATAACCTCGAATAAAGTATTAAACCCAATTAACCAAACAAACTATTTTGCTAGTTAAGTCTTTGTGCTTTGTTAAATCATAACACTGATATACCTGTAGTAAATGTGAATTTTTTTTTTAAAGAAAACCGACAGTGGTTCGTAAAGTGATTAAGGAAGAGGGAGAGGAAGAAGATGAAGATGAGTCAAAGGACTCCCTCGAAATGGTTATGGATACCAAAGAAACAAACGGACATGGAAGCTTATCAGAAGAATGGGATTTACCAGAAGGTAATGAAGGTTGTTTCAGAAAGTCTATCGTTCAAACATTGCTGCTTTTCACAGCCCTAGAGAAACCCATCAAGTGTGTTAACATGGTTTTTCACTTTTCTAAAAGCCAAAAAGGAAATTTCACCGACAAATACTTTATGGATATCCAGCGATGGCTGAATTTACTATCGTTGTAAATGGATACATGTAACATTTCCTAAACTGAGCCTGCTTCGATTTACTGTTCACATGTTAGAGTCCGCCTGTCAACCCTCAGGTATATGAGCGAGTCATATGTTGTGTCTCCGGCAATCGCAGAGTCTGGTTTTTAAGAGAATTCCTCCCGGTTTTCCACCGTAATAAGGCTAGGTGCAGTGTGAAGTGGACAATCCGTCCTCATAAGTGAAATACCCTTGAGTATGACGTTAAACCCCAATCAAACAAACAAACAAACCCCCTTCTTTTCAATTATTTTTCAATTTTGTGTAAAAAAAAATATATTTGAAGAAATTCTTTGAAACAGCCGTTAGTATGATGCCAATCAATGACTGAGCACATGTTTGGTCAAGGGGATAACTCTGCAAGAACAAGAATAGAGAGAAAGTTACTTCTCCTTTATGAAAATAGCAGAAAATGTGTAGGGTTGGCCAGGTTTTTTTTAGGTTCAGATGCATAATGCAAAACATATCATTTTTTCTTGTTATCCTTATATGAAACAAAGGAAATTTACCTCAAATTCATGATTTATGTATTGTATACTATCTATAAATAAAAAGGAAATATAAAACTGAAGAGTTTTCTTCGGTAATGATATAACAACATTGGGCGTGATTTGTTTACAGTGACAGTGCAGATTTTAATGACCTGCTTATAGCTGTGCATAACATTTACAAAATTTCAGAATGAAACCTAGCTTTAATGTAAAATTTGACTCCATGGTACTTATTGTGAGAGAATAAGTTTAAGTGAGTTGTTTGTGTTATTTGTTTTAAAAAAATCCTCAGAAGTTTTTGTCTGCAAAAAGTGACCATTTTTTAAAATCAATATTAACTATAAATGGGCACATGTATATGTAACTGAAATAATCTTATATTATATTTATTGGTTGAAGGCACTGTTGTTGTGAAACCGGAGCCTGTAAAGGATAAAAAAGGGGATAGATTCAAGGGACCAGAGTTTGGTAGTCAAAGAAAACCTGCTGGTAAGTGAAGTGACTTATGTCATCTCCATAGTCGAGTGATGTACCTTTCCCAACAGCTTCATTAAGATGTTCACCAATCTACTGGAGAGTAGAACGAAAACACAGAATTATATGTTGATCACTTGTAAAATCAATCACTGTTGTGTTTTCAAGCCAATCCTGACTGGTTTATTTATTTGAGAGGAACTCTCAATCTCTTGACGAATTAAGTTTTCACTGCGAGGTCAGATGCCAGGCTAGTGGTCTGCCACCACAGATATTCCTGGTACATTGTTTCTTTAATTGGAGGTAGCTTCCTGATGCCCTGATGCTTTCTGAGCTAAAGAGAAAGTGGAAGCAGATATGTTTGTGATGTGTTTGTTAGTGTGATATATTTGTTCTGTGATGTTTTTGTTTCTTGCCAGTGGTTTTCTTCACCCATTGGCTTAGCATGCTGTCAAGACGAAGTGGGCAAAATAAATATAAGTATGCCATTACACCACAATCAAACATACAAAACCTTATCAGGGTACATGGAAATTAAAGGCAAACTGTACTTAACCACATCAAAGACTCTACCGCTAGTCAGGGAAAAATTTTGACTTTTTTTTTTTTTTGCCTTTCTGAAATCTTTTCATAATCTTGATAATGCTAAAAATTTGACAAAAATATTTAGCATTTTGGAATGTTTTTTTTTCAGCTTTAAATTTTAAAATGCGTGCTTCAAAGATTATGTGTATCGTAGGGCGGAAGATAATTACGAGATTATCTAACCTC